>JAXIVD010002459.1:55000-59735 GCA_036785275.1 Cancer borealis
TCTCTCTCACGCAGATACACATATTTGTTCACATTAATAATCGCATGTGTGTAGCACGCCATAGTATTACGACCTATATTCCCCTTCACGTCACAGTTAATTAGCCACAACTGTGGCTTGCGGGCAAAGGAAACAACAACAACATGAAAAAGTATCATTATCTTTTTTTATTTTTTGCATTATGAATTCATCCGCTATTCATAAATCAAATGGTGTTTCCAATGAATGAAAAACACACTGAACAAACTCTACTGTGAGATCAAGGGCGATGGCTGCCTGCGAACTGGGCATCTCTTTGTACTGTGGAGGGAGGATGAGTGGGAGAGTGCTTGAGCTACTGGGGTGGACTGTTGGGAAGGTATCTGGGGGCCGGGGAGGGGCCTGCGGGAGGGAGGGAAGAGGCAGGGTAAGGCAGGAGCGAGAGGGGACTGAGCGCGCGGAACTCTCAAGGTCAGGGCGGTCCTTCAACCCAAATACTGGAGCAAATATCCTTCCACTCTCGCCCTCGGGCTCCTCACCCTGTCACCGCCACCTCCACTGCCTCTACCTCCACCACCACCACCTGGGACACCTGCGGCAGTCTATGACGCAGGCAGCGGCGGTGAAGGAAGCGCGGCAGGTGCCGACGGTAGGCATGCAACCCTTAGAGATGCTACTACAGATAAAGGGAGAATGCCCGCTTATGAAGAAACAGCGTCCGTCTGGCCCGCAGCGGCCCGACGCATGGGACAACCAACCCTCTTACTGGTTGCGCCACACCGAGCCTCCTGCCTCTCAGGTTAGCTTGATGGACGATGCAGCGCACACCACTCACTACTCACCAAGCCTCATAGACCCACGAGGTAGTAGGCAGCGTGGTGTGAGTGGTGATGAGGCATAAAGAGTGAGATGACGCAGCCCTAGGAGAGGTAAAGACCTATCCACCCACCGACCTATCAACCCACCAACCTCATGCCTACCATTTTACCTGCCCGCCTACCTGGCCACGCAAGCAGGGCCTCCGAGCCCCACTGGGCCCACACTGAAAATAGGACCTCTTGTTTAAAACCCCCGGGGCAAGGTCAGCCACCTGTGCCACAGGGACGCTCCGCCTTCTTCCTCCTCTACTTGCCGAGAAATACATTTTATCTCTATCTTTCAATGGCCTCGCTTCCTCGTCTCTGTGGTGGGCCAGGTGTGTGGTGGTGGTGGTGGTGGTGAAGGTGAGGCTCATAAATAAGAGTCACCTTCCCAACCACTTACCTGCCACACCTCTGTCTTCCCTCACAGGATATGAGCGTATTGGGGACTGTGGGAGGCTCCTTGGCCACTCAGGTTGAGCGTGACCGCCACACACCCTAAACTACGCCCTAAAGTCGCACTCTTAACCAACCAAAGACTTTGTTGATTCCCTTGTCTGGCCTTTCTAGCCTCATGGAAGCCTCTCCGCTGCATTCCCTCTGCCGCCGACACACGAGTCAACGACGTTTAGGTGTGTCAACAAGTGTTATTCGTTAGGCTGAGCTGCTACTAATTGGATTTTGGTGGGATAAGCGGCCTTGTCGTCCCACCGTACATACAGCCTTTTCTAACAACTCGCGTGCGTCAGTGGCCGCTGCGTTTTCAGGGTCGCAGAGGTGTGGGCGAGGTGCAGAAGCACTAACCGGCAGTACCTGGGAATCACGATACCGAGGCTCCCAGAGCCGTAATAATCTTAGGCTTTATGATGCGACTGGCAGGGATTTCGGGTGACTGAAGCAGCTAACACCTACAAAAGAATTATATTAATAGTTGTTTTGTTCATGCTATAATTAGTATTGAGAGGCTGCAGCAACGGTAACAAATAAGGCAGAAGCAACCCGCGGAGTTCAGGTAACACGACGACAGGACAGGAGCCTCGCGCCAGCCTTGCCGGTGTCGGTGCCGCTCACACGGTGCCTCTGGTGTCACGGGAAGCACCTGTTATGCCTTGAAAGATTTGTGGCTCGCGTTGTTGTTATACTTAGCTGGCAGGCAGGACCGTCTTATGGAATCTCTCCCACTGCCTCAGCAGCCACATGTCTCGGGAAAACGTCGAAAAATCAATAACAAAATGTCTGCTATAGAAACACATTGACCATGTTTCTCGCTGAAATGACAAGTGGACGCCAGGACTGACCAAATCTTGCCACGCCAGTACAATAATAGTATAAACAGTTTACCTTATGTCGTAGTCTTTGCCGCGACAGACCAAAGCGCGTCTGCCGAAATCGCTGACAACTGAAACTTTCTTTAAGCAACAGTTTACACGCTCTCACCACACACTGACACAGCTCAAGTATGACATACAAGTGATTGTTCAACCCAATCACAGGGATTCCTGAGCGAGGGTGGTGAGGCCAGGAAGGATATGACGCCTCTCAACTCACCCAGCTTGAGGTCGTTCTCTCTCCCTGGGAGGAGCGGCTCTCCCGGGGGCGGCGGCGGCATGGTGTGCAGCATCTGAAGGTCCTTCTCGGTAATGATCATGGTGACAGGAGATCCTCACGCAGTTCACCAACAGAACATAACAGACTCACAACGATAAAGTAAATGTCAAGCCCAGCGGATGGCACCTCAAGGGCAGGCACTGTCACCTTCGCTGTTTGTTGCGTCTTGAGTGTCACGGAGATGCACGCTTGCTTAGCCTTCTTCATTCACGACCAGCGCCACCACGCACGGCACACCACGCATGTTCACAGTGAAAGTAATAATATGAGAACACCTTCCCTCCTTCCCCTGCATCACAGGCCCGCCGCTGAGCCTTGACCCACGTACTCTACTTTCGCTCTTGTATACGGACGAGATAAGGTCGTCAATACAGCACCAAACTCTCCAGCCAATGAGAGACATCGAGCGTAGCGCAGCCGATCGCTGATTGGTTCACGGTCAACGAGGGTTCATCGCCCGGACCTTGACTCAGTTAGTGCTACGTTGATAAGCCCCACAATTCCTAGCTTTTCCCTGCTGATGTCAACCTTACGGATCCATGACACATCAACGTGGCTACAACGACGGGCGATTTTTGTATTTCATGCCGAGGCAGCGTCGCCTCTACGGTCGACTGGATGTCAGTTACCTATAGGTTCACCCACCTCGACGGAGATTTCAGTGCACATGTGAATACCCACCACGCACACGGTCGACACTCCCGGACGTACACACCCTCCTGACGCCCATGTGAAAATTACCCTTGAAGGCGCTCATGTCCCTCTAGCCCGGAGTCATCCCCGTTGGTTTCCCTTTCCGCGACTACGAGGAGGAGCGAGGGGCTGAGGGGCTAGGGCAGCAGGCCACCTCCACCCTCCTCCCCCCTCCCCTATCCCTCCCTCATCCCACTCCTCCGGCACCACTCCATCACCTTAGATTCCTGATTCAGCCTCCTATTCCAGATTTCTGATTTTTTGCACATTATTCACCCTTCCATATAATTTAACCGAACTATTAACGTCTTCTCCTCCTCCTCCTCCTCCTCCTCCTCCTCCTCCTCCTCCTCCTCCTCCTCCTCCTCCTCCTCCTTTCCCTTCTTTTTCTTCTTAAATTCTACCCTTACATCGTATTAGTCATCATCGTTATCGTCCTCGTCATCGTTGTCCTTCTTCTCTTCCCTCCTCTTCCTCCCCCTCCTCTTCCTCTCCCCCTCTTCTTCCTCCTCCTCCTCCTCCTCCTCCTCCTTTCCCTTCTTTTTCTTCTTAAATTCTACCCTTACATCGTATTAGTCATCATCGTTATCGTCCTCGTCATCGTTGTCCTTCTTCTCTTCCCTCCTCTTCCTCCCCCTCCTCTTCCTCTCCTCCTCTTCCTCCTCCTCCTCCTCTTCCTTCTTCTCCTCCTAATATTCTCTCATTACTTTTCATCCCTAAATAAACCAACACCACCAATTCAGCAAAGTATAATTACTTACCTGTTATTACGATACACTTTTCACCTGGCAAACATAACACACAACCACTCTCAATTTTTATATTTAGTTCTCTTCCTTCTCCTCTTTCACCACCACCACCACCATCACCATCACCACCACCACCACCACCACCACTATCATCCTCATCATCACCTACTGTTACTTGCACTCTCAATAGCAACAGTGACACCACCCACAACCCTCACTCACCACACGCACATTACCTGCTATCTCATCCCTCCCCCCTTCTACGTGGCACCTCTCCCTTAGATGTGCCGGTGTCACCAACCTTCTCACGCCCCGCCCTTTCCCCCCCTCCCCCTCAGTAACACCGCAACACAATCCCCTCCCTCCCTCCCTCCCTCCTCCCATCACTCCCTCCCTCCCTCACCATAATAAAAATATTGAGTAATCAACACAACACAGATAGAAGCTGCGCTCCCCCCCCTTCGACAAGGTAGGGGCGCCTTCTCCACGACCTACATCATTGGATCAGGTAGTACATCAACCCATCAAATAAATACATACAGACAAACAGATAGCAACAGGAAATAAACAGACTGAAACACACAGACATAAAGTACTAAATAGCTGGACTTTAAACCACAAGCAAACAAACAGGCAAACACACACACATTTATGTCTTTTTAAATGACGAGACAGCCACCAAAGGGTCAGACTTTTTTTCCCTCTTCCTGTTTCCTACTTTTCCCCCTCCTTCCCTCCCTCCCGGTTTCCCTCCCTCCCTCCCTCTTTCCCTCCCTCCCTGCCTGCCTACCACCCTTCCTTTCCCTCTTCTTTTCACTTTCCTTCTCCATCCTCCCTTTCCTCCCC
>JAXIVD010002460.1:5000-7500 GCA_036785275.1 Cancer borealis
ACGTTTGTCAATGCATCATTATTACTAAAAACGTCTGAGTCATTGTTATCTGCTACTCTCTGCCTATGCATGTGGTGGAATGTAACAATGACTTCTTTAATGTTACCCTGCTATAACTTAAATCTATTATATATCTCAATGTTATTTTTCTGTCTTCCTGCCACTGCCTGTCCTCACTGCTGCTCTCTTCTTTCCTGTTTCGTTACCTCGCCTTCCTCGTCCCGACGCACTATCTTCACCTTGACATCCCTCTCCTTTAACCCAACATCATCTTCGCTTCGGCTCACACTCCTTCCTCATTTGACTTTACTCAATCTTCACGCCATTTCCTACTTTCTGTCACCCTCCCTTCCGTCCCTCTGTTTCTCACTCACCCCGATGTGTCCAAACTCCCGTCACATCTCATTGCGGGTCAGGCCGGGCGGGGCGGACGGAACCAGGTGGACGGACCCGCCCTTTGGAAGTTATGTGGGTGGTTCAAGCGTGCTGCAATGCGGGGGCGGAAAACCAAGCCTTGCTACTTCCAGCTTCCCCTTTCTTTCCCTGCCACCAGCGTTGTTATTACCCTACTATAGTTCCAACTGCTTACTACGATGGTAGTATCCTAATTCGTTGACAGTTTATGCTATTATATAATTATCTGTGGTTTCTTGCTTAACTGCTCTCTCTCTCTCTCTCTCTCTCTCTCTCTCTCTCTCTCTCTCTCTCTCTCTCTCTCTCTCTCTCTCTCTCTCTCTCTCTCTCTCTCTCTCTCTCTCTCTCTCTCTCTCTCTCTCTCTCAATATCACATTCCACAACCACCACAATCTTCAACTTCCTATTTTCTTTAACCTCAACAACGCGGAAAATATGGCGTCACTGCACACTCCTGCAAACCCTTCCTTCCTTTCCTTAAATTAAGGAGAAAACCGAGGAAAAGAAAATGACATTGCTTGGGGCAAATTACATTAGCTCGGCAATCTCACATGAGAGATCCTGTCACCTTGAATTCCTCCCTTTCCCTTGCGACGGACAAACCGAGGGCTTATATTCCCTTCAGCGTCACGCTTCAGGGGCGAGGAGACACGACCCTCTCTTCCTCATCCTTGGCTACTTAGTGTGTTTATTATCCGTGTCCCTGTTTTACGGGTGCACTGCAGGGCCATCTTTTTGCGTTGCGTGAAAATACGTTGAATCAGGTGAAGCATTTCCGAGTCCTTCCTTCCTTCCGTAATACAATACTCGAGAGAGCTCTGATATCAGAGACCAACCGCCAAAGATTTGACCATCTCGTCGCATTGTAGCTCATTTGAGTCACGTGTAGCAAGGACATCCGCTAACTTTTCATTTACTTATGTTTTTTTTCTTTTTCCGTCAAAAAACAAACGCGTAAGTAAATCGAAAAAAGGAAATTTATGCAAATCTATTTCCTGAGCATATCTATCTATCTATATCTATTTATATCTATTTATCTATCTATTTCTCTCTCTCTCTACATATATATATATATATATATATATATATATATATATATATATATATATATATATATATATATATATATATATATATATATAACAATTGACGAAGAACCCTGAACATGTACGTACCTGGTGTCTACCAGACGAAATGAAACTCAAGGTCACTGCAATGTCTGACAATATTAATGTGAGTATTTTGTTCTAAAAGTTGATTTGTATCAAACCAAACTGTTGTCATCCAAATAAGTGTCTGGATAATATTATAAGTACACTTAGCTAAATGCAAACAAATGTATAAGGTACACTACAAGTACTCATACTCATACTCTTACTACTACTACTACTACTACTACTACTACTACTACTACTACTACTACTATAACTATACTACTACTACTACTACTACTACTACTACTACTACTACTACTACTACTATTACTACTACTACTACTAATAATAATAATAATACAAGAATATGGCAAAAAAGCTGATCACTAGCGTTATTGCTATTGCTTTTGTTTTACTTATGCGGTAACCTTGTTCTCTCTACATTATATTGTGACAATAGCCTTGACTAATAAGGGGGATGAGTCATTGCCTGACATGTGGACAATATCTTTGGTCAGGCATGAACGTCAAGGAAGTAATGACTTCAGCACACAGTAAAACGAATGGACGATACCAAATGAGAACAAAACTGTCCAAATGCTTCGATCATTTGAGTAACAATTTTATTGCACAACTTTTATCATAACGAACAAATATTTTTCGGTTGCCCCTATTACTTCAAGGCTATTTGCCACTACCTCCACCATCACAACTACGACTGCTGCTTGTTGCTACTACTAATAATACTGACAACTAATAATGCATCAATATAATGGTATACATGCACACATACACACACATTACATAAGGTAAACAAATAACATGAGAGTAACTCGTGTATATGATGATTTGCCGGCGCGAAAGAGACAAGTGCTGCCACCTGTTGAATGTTCCAAGGGTTGGCTGACGCCTCCTTCCCATTTTCTTCAAGC
>JAXIVD010002460.1:15000-55000 GCA_036785275.1 Cancer borealis
GGTGGTAGTGGCGGCTACAGCGATGGTGCTAATAATGGTGAGAGGTGTGACGCGATGGTAAAAACGCGCCCAGGACAATGTTGTGGTGTGGCTATAGTGTGGTTGGTGGGCTTCCGAGGATGCGGTGAGACTGGTGTGACGATGGTATATGGATGGGTAAAGGTAACTTGATGATTCTTTTAAATTAATGGTTTGATTTTAAGTTGTAGCGTGTGTGTGTGTGTGTGTGTGTGTGTGGTGTGTGTGTGTGTGTGTGTGTGTGTGTGTGTGTGTGTGGGTGTGTGTGTGTGTGTGTGTGTGTTTTGCTGCGTAATGATTTTGTCATCACGCTCATGGATGTGGTGCGGTGTAGTATTGCAGTGTGTGTGTGTGTTGTTGCACGTCACTGGTGTGGGCATTCTATACCATGGGGAGGATGTGGCAATGACAGTGATGTACCGGAACAGTTACGACAACAGCATGACTGGTATGTGCGAGGGAGGATGTGTGGCGGGAGGGGGGGATGTGTGTGCGGTAGCAGTGTGGGTGTACCGAGTGAAATGGGTGGTGGTAATCCCTGTGTAGCTGTGTTCGGAAGGCGTGATTGTAGTGATTATGGTGTGGTCATATTGTGACTATAATGACTGAGGTATGATGGGGTTAGCTTTACTGTGTTCAGAAGTGCTGTGACGTAGTTGCAGTGACTAGAGGCTACCTGTACTCTCTCTTTCTCTCTCTCTCTCTCTCTCTCTCTCTCTCTCTCTCTCTCTCTCTCTCTCTCTCTCTCTCTCTCTCTCTCTCTCTCTCTCTCTCTCTTTCTCTTATCAACACACACACACACACACACACACACACACACACACACACACACACACACACACACACAGAGACACACACACACATACACACACACACACACACACACACACACACACACACACACACACACACACACACACACACACACACACACACACACACACACTGGCACTCTGGCGTCCCCGCAGTGACATCACGATTTTATGAGGCTTGTGAGAGACCTGCTTACCTTTACCAAGATTACACGATGACGTTACAGCCTCCCTTTCCCTCCCCTCAGCTCACCATCCGCCTCCTCCTCCGCCTCCTTCTCCGCCTCCTCCTCCTCTCGAGAATCAATCCTGACATTTCCCTTCTGACATTTACGCCCGAAAACCGTTTCCCGTTCCCTCCCTCCTCTCCCCTTATCCTCCCCGCCCAGCCACCCACCTTATAACCGTCGACGTCACACGGGGATGGAGAGGGAGAGGGAAATGGAGGGCGTATGGTGGGAGGAGGAGGTGACGGGTAGGGAGCACAGAGGGGGAAGGAAATGAATGAATGGGGGAGCGCAGCATGACTTACCAGCAGGATAACAACGAGAGAGTGCAGGGGGCGAAGAATTCACTACGAGAGAGCAAAAAAGAAAAGAAATGAAGCTGGAAAAAACATAAATAAGGAAAAGAGATCAATTATAAAAAGAAGAGAGAGAGAGAGAGAGAGAGAGAGAGAGAGAGAGAGAGAGAGAGAGAGAGAGAGAGAGAGAGAGAGAGAGAGAGAGAGAGAGAGAGAGAGAGAGAGAGAGAGACGGTATTGGTTAGGTTCATAAGGTGATAGTGGAAGCGGAGGAGGGAAGAAGGGAAGAAGGGTCAAGTGTAGAGGGATGTGGGAGAGAGGATTAGTGATGGGGAGACGATGGTGGGTGGATAAGGGAGGGAAGAAGGGAAGGCAGGAGGTATGGGTGACTTACACGGAGGAAGGGGATAGGGAGAAGAGGACTTGCTGGTAGGGGGAGGAGGAGGGGCAACGGACCACAAGAGGGAGGTGAAGGGGAAATGTCACGTTGAGGAGGGTGGTGGAGGCAGGGTTATGAGGGCAGAGAGGAGGGGTGAGGGGAAGATCTACACCACCTTCAGCCTCGCCTGCCATCACACCATCAAAACAAAGAAGCTCTCAGCAAGGTTGGTTCAGGAGGAAGGGCCGATCAGCTGGGTTTCAATAAGTTATGGTCGGGATCTGCTCAGTGTCTGGGCTTGATGTGGCTTGATTGTGGTTGGTGTATAGAAAAAAAATACTAAACCTCTTATAGTTTTTTTTCTGGTTAATTAGACGTCATTTATTATTGATGCGGAAAATGGTAAATTACACAGTGTTTGGTGTAAGTGACTTCCCCGTGAAACTACCTTAGCGTGACCCAGTGAAAGCTGACGATGCACTCCACAGCCATCTGACCAGTAACTACTAGGCAAACTGCTGAGCCCATCTTACGCAAACCTTCATGATGCAGAAAAAAAAAAGGTTGGGTAAAAGCCTCTAAAATTATATCCCAGCCAATTCTAGTAGACGAACTTAAATTCTCGTGAACATGAACAAACAGCCTTCTACTTCAATCATAATTATAACTTATCTTTCTACAGTAACAAATCAGCGCAATAACTTCAAAGACTCAAGCCCTCACACGCTGGGCCGAGCCGCCCCGTCATGCCTGTGGAGGGAGGAATGGAGAGAGGGAAAGGGTTCTGCCGTGTGAGGTCCTACGCACTCAAAATAAGTGGCCTTTGTTTGTGGCGGCCTCGGTGTTGGTCGCTACACCGGAGATAAACACTAGCGAATCCCTAAGAGAGTGTGGGAGGGTCGATATAAAGAAAGGATAAGAGCTTGCGGGAGAGGAGTACAAGGGAGGTGAGATGAGGCAGGAGAGGCACCAGAGAAGAAAATAAAAGAGGAAATCAATCCAATGAAAAGTTAGAAAAATATAAAATGAACAGATACACAGAATATTTAGAAGAATAAAGTTGTGATAAGGAGAGCGAGGAGGAAGAGGAGGAGGAGGAGGAGGAGGAGGAGGAGGAGGAGGAGGAGGAGGAGGAGGAGGAGGAGGAGGAGGAGGAGGAGAAAAGAAAGCAATTCAATATCACGACTATTGTATTACTAATATGGCACACAATATTATTTCCCCAACGCACTGGGTCTGACATGTGTATGATTGGAAGGTTCCAGCAATGATTGCATTATGTGTCCAGTACTGGGACGTCTTTGAGCACATCATGAGTAGATGTGTTCTTTTAGTATGCCTATCACGCTCATCATCATCGCCGCCATCTGTAAGGCAAAGATGGGGTGCGGAGCAACTTGGGCGTTTGAGAAACCCAATACATGCAGGGAAGGAGGGAAGGGACTGGTATGAAGGAAAAAAGAATAAATAAATAAATATATATATATATATATATATATATATATATATATATATATATATATATATATATATATATATGATGCATACATACTAGACCATACGTTGAGACAAATACAAGAATTATTGCTGAATAAAAAAAAAAAAGTTAACAAGCAACACGTGACTTGTTTGGAGGACAGCGTGCTGGGTGAGTGGGTGAGGTGACTAAGAGCACAGTTGGACTAGCCCCGCTCCCCCTGCTTTACTTTCTATCCTAACTTCTACACATCAGCAGTGGAAAAAAAAGTAACCCAATTTCTCTGACGCTATTATTGAAGATTTACTGACTAACATAAATGGTTTACATGAGAGCATTCTTGTCACACTGACTCTAACGAGGGTTTTGATAGCTATTTGTGGATAGCATGCTACACCCTTAACATTCGACCTGCTGCCCTCAGAAACCGATAGTATGAAGGGGCCAGTCGTAGTATATCGCTACGGCCTTCACGTAACACACCCAGACATTAACACATAACAATAATTTCCACAATCATTATTGTATAATCGGGAGTCAGTATCCTCCAACCTAAAGCAACACCACACCGTCTGATGTTACTACTTACTGGTGTTGATGGTGTGCTGCTGAACACGCCTGGCTGGGGCAGCGCAGCGAAACACAACTCTAACAATATACCAAGATGCAGGCAAGACTACGACATAGAACGGTTTTCAAGTTTACACTCTTGAATCCAAGATCCACTTGAATGTACCACGTTGTTTTTAGGAAGGTGAATGGAGGCATGGGAAAGGAAAGTGTCGTATGGGCTGATGATAAGGAGAAAAAGGAGTGAGTCGTCGGACTACGTAAGAGAAAGGTGCATGGATGTAAGGCGAGACAAGAGAAAGAGACAGGCACCCCAGCACAGGCCAAGGGGGTGTGGGACTAAAAGCCAAATCATGTCGTTGGTGGCCGCATACTCTCCGGTCTCCCCATAACCTGTCCGTCCCCAACACCTGGGTCGTGAAGCCAATACGTAATGACCTGGCAGGGAAAGACTTTACCTACCTCTCACCAGACTTCACTCACATAGAGTTCATGCCTCAACTCCAGCAATTTTCAGGAATAATTTTGGATGATAAAAAGAATATTTAGTGCTTCGTGTAGTAATAAAAAAACCGTTGCCGCTTTTTCATAGAATAAAATGTGAGACTGCACGAAAAAAACTACTTTATTATCATCAAAAAGCAAAAAAACCTTGCCTGTCAACGTGTCAGAACTTAACTAATTACCTACCATGTCTATCTTTCCTTCCTCGACAAACATACGTGGTCAAGAATTCTCGAATACCCCCCGAAGGTTTTCCAGAATAACGGGCATCTAATTAGACACCAGGTACTAACATCAGACCTTTCCGACAATTGAGCTTTGCCTGGCGGGGTAGGTGGGTATCAGGTGCTAGTTGCATCCCACGGCTCCCTCCTCTACTTGGTCGCTGCCTCTTCCCAGGGGTGCGTTAGCCAAACAAGACTAAGCCAGGTATACGCACAGGCAGGCGGATAGCGGGGTGCCCTATAAAAACGCGCACCGTAGCTACTCACTCCCCTCGCCCACTCCGCCCGCCAGGACTGGGAACCGCTACTGACCTAACTTGGTGGCTGCTCATCGAGTTTTATTACCTCCTCCACTGACCACATGGCCAACTCTTCTTCATTCTCTCGACGATTGTAAGGTTCTTTACAGTTTCAACTGGTAATCACGACAAGCACACCAGTTCCTGCTGATCTTATTAGCCGTTATTCGCAATCAGCCAGCTCGCTAGCTGGAGCACAACGGCGCCATGGCTGCCGCCCTCAAGCCCCAGTGACCGCAAGTCCTCCTCGCCCGCCAGCCTCGCTTACACCAGAACTCAAAACTTTAGTCAGCTTGCACAAAGGTCTTTCATCCCGCATATACACAATTATTAGTTGCGAAATTTTATTTTTATTGTTTAAGGTATAACGTAATGATCGTTTTACCTCACAATACCCAGCAAGTATGTGACTGATCATCCAAGTGTACAATAAATTCTGCCAACAGAAAACTTTCTCATATCTCGTGTTTCCGTTATCCAAAAGTAGCCTGGTCAGGGTGAACCGAGTCACAAAGGTCTTTCATGAATACCTCACGAGGACGAACACAAGAGGTGCGGGTCAGAGTGCATCAATCAGGCCATCCTGTACCAAGGTCATCACAGATGACAAAAACTTAACATTTGCAGTTCATGGTGAACACATATATCCAATATATATATATATATATATATATATATATATATATATATATATATATATATATATATATATATATATATATATATATATATATCATTGGTTCAAGTCCTTCCAGTTAACAAAGACGCGTCAACCATCAAACTCAAACACCTTGGGAGTCCGATCAAGAATCTCATCTTAACTGCTGACCCTTTCCCTCCCAAAGCCTGGACTCTGCCCTCTACTCAACTGATGTACAGGCAGCTGCGGCGTACGGCAGCACCATTCACTCCTGGTGGGGAATGCAAGCAGGGCCGCATGACACGTGGTGATTGCTTGTACTTACATGTTTGACTACAAAACTTGGTTACGGATACGTATAATCAACAAAGACTCGTAAGGCACCCGACAACTATCCTCATGTTGAGCTAACACTGCCACATTGTTTCACTGTCATTCTACGAGACATTGGGCATTGCGTAAGCATACCTATGTACACAGATGACAATACTTGCTTTATACTTGAGGTGTTGCAGGTGTGGAAGTGACCCCAAGTAACTGCCACACCACAGGGAGAAAGTCCGGCCATACCACTCCACCAGGACCTTGAAGACTAATTGGTAAATGTCTCAATACAAGGGCGCCGTGACCGTCTAGTTGAACCTCTCTACGGTGCCCTGCCTCGCCATTACGTTACAGTCTGTGTTGTCATTACATTATCGTTATGAAAGACACATCTCATTTTCTTTTTAGTACAGTAACAAGGAAGAGTGACCTGCTTCAATATCATTAGCAATGGCGGCAAGACAGATGGAAGTATTTTTAGGACGGAATCGATACTAAAAACCTACATTATCAACATTATTATTATTATTATTACTATCATCATCATCATCATCACCATTATCACTACTATTATAATAATAATAATAATATTATTATTATTATTATTATTATTATTATTATTATTATTATTATTATTATTATTATTATTATTATTATTATTATCATTATTATTATTAGCATGATGGTGTTGGTGTCAACTTACGGTCTCCAGGAGTGGAGACAGGCAGGACTTGCATATCAACATAAGAAAACGAGTAATACAGCCACCCAAAGGGCATCACCTCTGTGCTGGCCGAGCACGGACCAGCGTTCGTTCACGAGCAACACGTTCCAGCCGTCAACAACAACAACAACAACAACAACAACAACAACAACAACAACAACAACAACAACAACAACAACAATAGCAGTGGTAGGACTAACACCATCGGTAACAGGAGCGCCACCACTACTATCACCACCACTACTATTCCCAGCAACAACAATAATAATAACAACAGTGGCAGCAGTAGCACTAACACCAGTAACAGCACCACCATCACCACCACCACTACCACCGTCACCATCACCACCGCCACCAACAACAACAATAAGACTAACGCCACAAATATCCTACTGTGAATGTCAAAAATAAAAATAAAAATAAAGATGAACAAGGTTGCTACCCAGCGGAACAGGGTAGTGTCCTTGGACCTTCGCTTTTTACTCTCTACACTAGTGATAGGTGGATGGGGGTTCCTAGTACAATGGTCGCATATACTGGTGACACTATGATTGCTCCGTTACCTTGCCTTTCATAAAGATTATCTCCTATAACATTCGTATATCTAGAAAATGTACAGGGAGTTTTATCGACTTTATCCAGTCAGTTCACTATTTAACATCTGTTCCCCTACAGTTTTGTTATCATGCTTTCTGTGAATGACTCATTATCAACACTCATCGTATTGTGATCCTCTAACTATTCTTCCCCAGCAAGCAGGCGTTTTTAACTACAATTATTTCACTATTTATATTTTGCAGTTCATATATAACCAAACCATTGTGGAATTTCCAAATTATAAGCTTAAAAAGTAATTCACAGCTGATCAGTTTAGTCTCTTTTCCTCCTTTGTTATCGGTCGCGAGCTATGATGTCTTCTTATGACTATTGGCGACTCTTCTGGACTTTCAGTTTATCATTCTTCAATTCCCAAGTGGCATTAATTATGTAGGTAGAAATCTGTACTATAAAATCTCTCTCTCTCTCTCTCTCTCTCTCTCTCTCTCTCTCTCTCTCTCTCTCTCTCTCTCTCTCTCTCTCTCTCTCTCTCTCTCTCTCTCTCTCTCTCTCTCTCTCTCTCTCTCTCTCTCTCTCTCTCTCTCTCTCTCTCTCTCTCTCTCTCTCTCTCTCTCTCTCTCTCTCTCTCTCTCTCTCTCTCTCTCTCTCTCCGTCTAGCGCGCGGGCGCGCAAGCTATGTGTGTGTGTGTGTGTGTGTGTGTGTGTGTGTGTGTGTGTGTGTGTGTGTGTGTGTGTGTGTGTGTGTGTGTGTGTGTGTGTGTATAGCTGTATCAAGAGGAACCCTTGATGATGCATTAGCGGTTCTACAGACGAAGGACTCTCCTTGTAAGAACCAAGAGGCACCCTGAATGGCTGCCAACATGAAAAACTGACGCCTCCAACCCAGGCCAGGAGGCGGTAAGGGGCACAACCAAGGCCAAGACTCTTGTCTTATACTGTACTGAGCCCTGCGCACGAAAGGTAAGTACAAGTATCCAAGATCCAGATACAGATGTACCTGGATTTTGCAAGTATCTAAGGTCGCTGTGCTCCACACGAAAATGTTCTATTGAATTATTAATTGAATGAACAAACGAATCAGCAAAGACATATACAAAATACAAAAAAAAATGTAACAGTCGGCAAAGATTGGACAAAACGCTGCCTCATTTGTTGGTTTAAGGCCCAACGCTTGCACGGGAGAGGGATTCCATGACGCAGGTGTGTACGTCAACACGCTTGCCACATGGGCACAGCTTCTGAAGACTGTGCATCTATCAAAGCGGGCTGAGGTGTGTGTGTGGGTGTGTGTGTGGGTGTGTGTGTGGGTGTGGGTGTGTGTGTGTGTGTGTGTGTGTGTGTGTGTGTGTGTGTGTGTGTGTGTGTGTGTTTTCGTAACTGGGTTTAGTCTTGAAGACAATGACTCCGTAACTGTAGTTCACTTGCACAAAATCTAAATATTTGTTTCTTCATGCGGTACAATTCATAGCAATAAAACAATATTGACGGCGCACATCATAAGTTGCACAACAACCACAACGCAAAAACAATATTTTCTTGAACATCTGACAAAAACACTCATTGTTGTTCTCTATGTTTTATTCTCTACATGTACTTATTCTTCATCAATCAATTTATCTTTTTCGTGTGTGGACGGGATGGGAGCAGGAATGAAGACACCACATCGAAAACTATTTCAGTTACCATGTTTCTTTTACGTTTCTGATGCAAAATTATAAAGAATGTCCTTGGGAGACAGCCTACGTGCTGCACAATATGTCCCTCCGTCTCCTGACCACAACGCCATGAGGAATGGCAGCTTCATGCACTCAGTTAGGCAGGACAATCGTAGCCCTCTTAACAGGTCCGCTGTTCCGGAGGGGATGAACAGTGAGGCATAATGATGGGGATTAGAAAGATAAGTTAGATAGATAGAGAGAGGGAGTAAGAAAATATTTCCTCTGTGATAGCTATGGACATCTTAACGTTTCTAGGTTGTTGCTGAGATAAATGTTATTTTTGTCAATGAAACATCTTACAATAGTCTCTTGCTTTATCCCCCAGATGAGGGAGGAGGATGGGGGGGTAAAGGGGGGAAGGCAAAAGCTGGGGGTTCCAATAAGGGGGACGTCTGAACACCAGCCAAGGTCAGACTGGTCCAGCCGCGCGGTTACCACCAATACAAAACATAGACCATTAATATATTTATGTTTTTTTCTTCATTTTTTTTTTTTAAAGTGAACGATGTGGTTACAGCAGACTAAAAGGATACACAGGGCTCCTTTTTCACCATCTGTTCCAGATATACACAGGGCTCCTTTTTCACCATCTGTTCCAGATAATCTAAGGATGAAAATCCGTCAAGAAATTTCAAGGTCTTACTGGAGGCATCAGAGAATAACTGGGAATAGTATTGGGGAGGTTGGCATCTGGGCACCAGGAGGGAAGCCCACGTTGTCAGCTCAGCCCGACACCCAGACCTGCCACTAGACCTCATCATATTACGACTCCACTACTGTGACTACTCAGGGTTGGACGGAGATAATTGGAATTGGTTCATGCTCTGCTCTTAAATCAATAATCAAACTATGCACTCCACCTTCTTCCCAGCACGAGTGTTTACTGCCTTCACCAGACAGGAAAACCACTGACCACCTTCCACCATCTTTCAGTAGTCAAAAAGCAACGAATCTTTCTTCGATTCAATCAAATGTGACATGCCTTGTGTCTGTATAGCTGAAAATGTGAAGATTACACTTACTTTATTTTAGATTTTTTACTTCTAAATGACAAAGTACGGCAGAAAATATTAATCTGGGAACATGGCTAGCGACTCTCATAACTTTCATGGCAATACACGCAAGCAAATACGGTTGTAAAATAGAGTTTTTGCATGAGTAAATTAATTCTGGTAGTCTGCCGCTGGTGAGCACCTTGCCCTTCGGAGAAGAATCCATGGATTGGTAAGATCTTCCTCCTCAGCAAACCGTTGTGTCAATACAGTCCAATCCTCGTTCACACAAACGCTCGCGTAGCTGTACCAAGGTACGCAAAAACTCGCCCTCCAGGCTTTGGGATGTAAAAACGTAACTTTTTTTTTGTTTTTCCTCAAATGTATTGCATTGTATTGCAGACTTCTGTACCGTAACTATAACTTAGCCGACAATGTCCAAGATAGATAGATAAATAGATAGAGAGATGTGTGTGTGTATATATATATATATATATATATATATATATATATATATATATATATAGAGAGAGAGAGAGAGAGAGAGAGAGAGAGAGAGAGAGAGAGAATATATATATATATATATATATATATATATATATATATATATATATATATATATATATATATATATATATATATAGAGAGAGAGAGAGAGAGAGAGAGAGAGAGGTAGGTTCATACGCGCATGATCCCACGTAAACGCCCCCTCCCCCCCACACACACAGTATTGAGAGGCACATCCTCGCACGTATGTATCGTTCATACGCACGAGGTTATGGACGGTGAACAATGGACACACGAGCGTTGGCGGTGCTCTTCAGAATGTCACCTCAACCTCGGGCAGCGCAAATTGTTGAAAAAAAGGTAAAAAAAAAATTATAATAATAATAATATATAATAAAAAATAGGTGTGTGTGTGTGTGTGTGTGTGTGTGTGTGTGTGTGTGTGTGTGTGTGTGTGTGTGTGTGTATATGTGTGTGAGTGTGTGTGTGTGTGTGTGTGTGTGTGTGTGTGTGTGTGTGTGTGTGTGTGTGTGTGTGTGTGTGTGTGTGTGTGATAAATGAACGTGTAACAGTAATTTTGTTGTGCATTGTGTCACTTGAGAATTATCACTAGATTATTTTTGCGGATGACTGCACTCGCTTATTTTTGGTTTCTTAGGTAAGCACACTGCACAAAGGAGGAGGAGGAGGAGGAGGAGGAGGAGGAGGAGGAGGAGGAGGAGAAGGAGGAGGAGGAGGAGGAGGAGGAGGAGGAGGAGGAGGAGGAGGAGGAGGAGGAGGAGGAGATGTTACTTACGGAGAAGACTGCAGTTTCATGCACCAAGGTCTCACAACTCCTTCCTTACCTGTGGGAGAAGAAAAAACAGTTACAAAATTGCATTCAAGCTTATATTTGAGTTGAAGTCCAAGTACTTGAAGATATAATTCCAAGTATAAATAAGAATTTTCTGCGACTCTCGTCCAAGTATTAGTGTACAGTACTGTACTTTAATACATGTACAATTATTTTTCAATGTTTTAAGCCTAACAAACATATATATTTATTCTTTTGCAATAGTATATTCTCTATTTATCATTCCTAAAAGCTGTATACCTGATTAACTGTAAAAAGACTGCCTGCATCACAACATTCTGGAATCATAATGCTTTTATATTCCCTAATGTGGCGCAACCTGTTATATGACATAACTTGTTACTTCAGTCACCTGATCTCACCAAGCATTTGGTCACACCCTTGTCAAACCTTTTTTCTATCCTCACCTCTGCCCTTACTGGTCATCACACACCATATGTTCATTGTGGTTGTGATAATTTTGTTGTAAGGAATTGTACTTAAAATGGTTGCTAAATTTCAGGTATGTACGTAAATAGCTACTTGAGATCTGAGTCAAAGTACGTACACATCATGAACACATATGAACGAATAAAAGTCCATTGAATTGTGTACTTGTTCAAACATATGCACCTACAAATATGAATATAATTATTTATGTTTATGTTCTTGCACTACTTGTCTTTGTCCAAGTACGAATTGTGATCGTACTTGGACACACCTTTGGTCCAGTTAGTTAGGCATCAAACAACACATTTGCAATCCCGCCCTTGTGACCGGGTTTCGGACAAAATTTCGTACAGAAAAAGTTCGTATGGCAATAATTCGTAAGATAAAGTTCGTTTGCCTAAAGTACGTCAGGATAAAGTACGTAGGGTATAAAGTTCGTCATGTCAAAAGTTCGTAATGGAATAAAATCGTAATGGAAAAAAAATCGTAAGGTTAAATGTTCGTCGTGCCAATGTTAATTAGAAAAATGTTCGTACGCGTTAGGATCGGTTAGGTTAGGTTAGGTCATTATGAATATTTTACATAGGTACATACGTACCATACGAACATCTGCATACAAACTTTAGCGTACGAATTTTTTGGTGCGTACTTTTTTCAAACGAACTTTATCCCTTACGAACATTTGCTTACGAACAATTGCGTACGAACTATTTCCATACGTACTTTGGTCCTAGAATCCTTGTGACCACCTAACAAACATAAATTACAAAGGCGCACTTTAAAACACTTACACACACACACACACACACACACACACACACACACACACACACACACACACACACACACACACACACACACATACACACACACACACACACACACACACACACACACACACACACACATACACACACACACACACACACACACACACACACACACACACACACACACACACATACACACACACACACACAGAACATAACATAAAGAAAAGGTCGGACAGAAGGAAAAAGGTTACGACGCCCATGACACAAAAAGAACATTGATGCTTATTGGAGATTCTGTGTCTCAAAATATGGCCTTGTCCGACTTGGCTTTGTCTTTCCAGGCATGCAGGCGAACACCCTGACACTTCGACAGCACAAAAAAAACATTGAAGCTAGTAATGCCAGGGATTCTACGTATATGTTTGAAATCATAATGTGATCAATGATTAGCATGTCATACTCATGTAGCAGTACCGAACAAGTGTAGGGAGAGGAGCTTGTTATAAATTTACTAAATCCACGAAAGTGCTTGAATGTGAGCGAGTCATTACAATTTTTTACTCCTACATATGACTAGATTGACAAGCCACCTAAAGTCACCGTCCCCACAATGATATAAAATCACCATAAAAAGGCAAAAAAGTAAAAACAAACCAGTTATGAATGAATCAACTGTGTGAAAGAAAGAAAGAAATCACTTCCTCACAGGGCCGTTGGGAGGGTGAATGGAAAGACTAATTATGTAGGGTGACTGAGGTAGCACATACTAAAAGGACTTCACCCCCCGACAAGACCCAGCCAGCCTTACCCAGCGTTCACCTGGAGCCATGGTGAGGTGGGAACACTGGTTGGACGCTCGCACCTATTGGAACCACAAGGGAACCTGAGCCGAGGAAACGCCACACCTATTCAACAGACATAGCAACACTGAAAACCATGTCATGGGAAGATAGCAGTTGAGAGTAATACGAAGACTGTAAGATATACGCAGATGGAAGGATAGCGGACGTATGATTATTATATATCAATTGAAATAACCATACACAACTAGCACTCGATATGTAGTACGTACGTACGTACATCCACATCATGAAAAAAAGCAAAACACATTCTTATAGCAGCGAGTGAGAGCCAGCTAATCATAGCACCCTAAATATTTGAAACGATGTGCTGATAAAGAATAAACGTTTGCTGTCTAATCAATCAGGCCATTGCCGCCCACTACTGGCTCTAAGGGAGACAGGACGGGCACTATGGCACCTCCCTCTGTGTGTGTGTGTGTGTGTGTGTGTGTGTGTGTGTGTGTGTGTGTGTGTGTGTGTGGGTGTGTGTGTGTGTGTGTGTGTGTGTGTGTGTGTGTGTGTGTGTGTGTGTGTGTGTGTGTAAGTCACTCATTTTCAAGAATCAAGTTGATGGAAGGAAACACGACTGAAAGGATCACGTGGGGCTCGTTTTCAGGACGGGTGGGAGGAACATCAGGAGAAGGTGGAAAGACCTGAGTGAGTGGGGTGGACGTAGAGGATGGGGGAGGGAGCAAGTTCCCACGTAGTAGAAGGGGGCGGAGTTGACCACAATAGGAAGGCTAAGAGACTCCCCTGACCCTAGACGGAGGCTACGTCAGGTTTGGGAGGGTGAGAGGGACTTGCGGTTTCCTCAGGGACTCCCACTGGCTGGAGAGGAGAGTGGAAGTGATATTGTCGGGGTGAGAGAGGTGTAGTGAGGAGGGGTGGCAGTGGTGAGGACGATGTGGGTGTGTGGTAAAGTTGGTTTACAAGCAAGAGTGAGAATGCTATGAGGAAAAAAATGGTGTTTAAGTGCTGTAAGAAGTCTTTGTGTTGTAGCGTGGGTGCACGAAGCCAAGCGCCTCGCCAATAGAATGGTTAACGTTTGGAATTTTCTACCTTTCAGTGTTGTTGACAGTATAACAGTTACAGCTTTCAAGACAATACTATCTTAACAAATTTATAATCAAGTAATAAGAATATATTTATAAGATGGCACTTTTTGCTGGGTAGAAGTAGTAGAAGTGATAGTCTTTATTTCATTCCTATAAAAAATCCATGTAGTATCGTTCTTTTCATGCTGCATATTTTTATATTTCATTTTTTCCTTTCCTGCCAGTCGCTGATGGAGGGAGCTTGGGTGGGGAGGAGCCTTCACCTTTACTATCCTGTGCTTCTCACTTTAGATTAGACAATATTGTTTATCTCAAACAGCCTCATAAGGGCAAACAGATCTGATGGTGTTTGTTCTTCCTTTGTTCTTCTTTTGTGTTCCTTTGTGATGGTGGTGGTGGTGAGGCCAACCAAGCGTGGGGAGGAGCGAAGGATATGACAAGGAGTGCGACTGTAAGGCGGCACATAGTCTGGGGTCGTTAGGGCTATGACCAATACCACAAAAAACACCTTATCAACATTTTGTTATACCTGTCAAAACTAGTATCATAACAAGATCATAATATGTCAGAACCCACCGGTCTTCCATGCCTCATTTATTCCATTCCTCCTTTATTCCCTTTCTCCCTTCCTTCCTTCATTAATTCACTCGCAATTCCCAGACTATACATGTATGTATGTATGTATGTATGTATATATATATATATATATATATATATATATATATATATATATATATATATATATATATATATATATATATGAATATGTATATATTTTATGTCCTGAACCTGTGGCGCCGATAGGCTTGATGGAGGCGTTAGATGGTCAGCCTCCGCCCGTTACTAGCGCAGGATAGATTTTTTATTTTTAAGTGACGCCTCGTTTCTTGTTGAAAGGCTCATGCTGCCCGTGGAAGCTCCTCGATGCATTTTACGTTGCAGTCCCAGGCGAGGATAGTGTTATGGTGGCATGTGGATGATCTTTGGCCACTGGGCGGTTTTTCCAAAGAAAAGTGGCCAGCAAGTACTGGGGCTCGAACTCGGGACTCTGAGTTGGTATGCCTCCCTCTTTTCTTAGTCTTGACCCTCAAACAAAGACAAAATAATACAAAGACGGACAAACACATGATGTTCTTTCGTATTTGCCTGCCACCCACGCTACAACACCAAGGCTTTTTTTTTTTTTGTATTGAACAATTATATTTGATACAAAATAATATTTCTTATTGGAAAATATATACCTCTGCTACACGATGGTTTCTCATCCTTTTATGGATTGGAGGTTACACATTCATTCACTGTTTACATCTACTACGTAGCTCTCCTATTCTATTGTCAGCTTTGTTTATTTTCTTTGTTCTGAAATCCTACCCATGTCCCCCTTTTTGATCTTCTTTCATTACACTCAACAATAACTTTCCAATCCATTCATTGCTCCTGTCCCCTTCTACCAACTTCCCGGCCCCGTTCCCTCCCCACCTGGCAGGTGATTCACTGTTCCGCTGGCTCCCACCTTCCTCGCACCCTATCCACGAGTAACCAGCCCACGACTCACCTGTCAACCGCCTCTCCTGCCTTACCCCTCCCCTCTCTCGGGTGGTGGTCCTGTACAGTGTTAGCAGCAGACAGGTCGGGGCCTCCGTCGCCTCTAGCAAGTCTGGTCGCCTTGCCTTTTCTTGCTTCTAACTAACGTAACATGCATCAAATACCAAGACACAAGTTGTTAACTATCGCTATCATTACTATCATAAGTAACCAAGTTTAAAAGAAGAAAAAAATATCATGTCATGCCCCAAAATCGTTATTATCCATAATAACATAACTGCAATTAAAAGTAGCCCTATCACGCACCGCAAACCTTCCATTATTAGCGTAAAACAATCAAATTATTTATTCATATTTATTTGATTCCTAAGTTACTCACCACATCTAGTACCGACACTGACGCTATTATTACCTGGATTATGAAGAAAAGCCCACCACCAGACGGCCCCATTCAGTCCTGGTCAATCCCATTGTGTATTTCATGGCTGAGATGATGAGCAGGTGAGCGGACGGTGACGGGGATGAGAGAGGGGAGCCGAGACACTCCCTTCATTAAACCATCACTTTGTCGTCTTCGTTCAGAAGCTTAAAAATACGAGAAGCCGAACTACGAAGCCTCAGAAGGCAACTGTGAAAAAATACCACTCAGTCTATACCTGAGCCTAGACATTGAAGAAGCCTTACCTATACACTCTTGTGTACCTGTGTCTCTCACGCTACTCTCTACACCCCTTCCCACCTCCAGTTCCTTCTTTGCCCCTGTCACCCCACCGTCAGTACGTAGGTTGGTTCAAGAGGAAACGTCAAGTACCACAATCACGGTGCCACTTATGCTAACTCTTCAGGGCTCTGAATAGCCCAGCTGGCCATCGTGCCAGCAAACATAAAACAACAACAACGTCAAGTACCAAATCAATACAATCCTTCTTAAGTAATGGTATCTGGCTGTAGGGCGGCTGGAATATGAGACATACTTAGCCTACTCGTATACGACACACAACCTCTCCCAATAAAGCAAATTAGTGGATCTATCTCTAAAATAAGAGGACAAAGCCGCGAGTTGGTGGTGCGTCACACCCGTCCCACACCCTCAGCCACACCCTCCTCAGGTGAATCACAGCAAGACCATTCAATTTCCGTTATCGTTCTTTTCATATGTCTATCTTTTAACACCTTATTCCACTCTGATCATCTAAAAAGAATTTCCTCTAAGCCAGTCCTTGTCCGAGAAAAAAACACTGAAATATATCCATCGTAAATAAAAGCTTCCCTGTATTTTTTCCGCAGTAGAGACAGAGCAAATATGGTGACATATCATCGCGACACCCACACCCTCCGCCAACTCCGAAGACGTAGCTCCGCCAACGGCAACAACCCGGCTATCCTACCTATCCTTCATTTGAAAATTCATTTCATTCAGAAACGCTGCTCTATAATCACGTTAGCGCTTTCGTAGAGGTGCGAGCGACGAGGAATTTTCTACGCAGAGGAATCGAACTTTTTTTTTTTAAGCTTGCTTCAAGGACTGGTCTCATGATTTTACAGGCACGTCTCTCAATCACTTGAGATGCCGCAGGACAATACTAAATAAGACATTAAACACACGAAGGAGCGTGTCCTTAAACATTTGGTCTTCACATTATAACTAAACAATGTGGCAACAGCAACGTCCACTCAAATACGCGATATAGTTTACTCGGTTCAGTAAACCCGGACACTCCCCGCGGCGAGCCGTAACCAGAGAGAGGAATGTACTCAACTGACACCCTGAACATAGCGTTTCTTAGTGTTCTCTTTTCTCTATTACCATTTTTCATTATTAGTGTTTAAACAAGAGTAGTGCTCTATGGCCCTGGAACAAATGCTGCAGTTTTGAAGTCCGTTAATTTTTCCCTTTTCTTGAAGTATCAAGGAGTGTCTGGAAGCATGGTTGGGAGGCTAAGTTCTTTACCCAGGAGCCGATACGCGCCGTCTGGACTTTGTGATCTGGGATGACCTTTGCGTCTTGGCGGTGTGGCTTCAGTCAGACGTCGCGGCCACGACCCAGCCTCTATCTCAGTACCTCACGCCGTCCTCCAACCATCTCATTTATCCAACCAGGCTGAACCCTTCAATTAAGGTGTTCCATGCGCTGTAGCTAAGGTGTAAGGGCATCAAACCCAACTATGTTATCTTGAGGGAGTGTATTCAAGGAAGTACAAGTGTATTGAGTGTAAATGTGAAGACTGACACAACACTGTCAGATAAATGTAGGAAGAAAAGTGGAACTAACAATATGAGACAGCCTATCACACCCTTTTAAAAAAAAATACACGTCCTTCGTTCTGAAATCTCTCTCTCTCTCTCTCTCTCTCTCTCTCTCTCTCTCTCTCTCTCTCTCTCTCTCTCTCTCTCTCTCTCTCTCTCTCTCTCTCTCTCTCTCTCTCTCTCTCTCTCTCTCTCTCTCTCTTTTCAGGAAGTGTGTACCACACTGCTGGACTAAGAACTGATAACTCGCTTTTAGTTCATCTCAGTCTTTCGGTTGAGTCGTCCTCATCGGCACACCAACAGACGGTCTGCGGCTTCCTACGTCATCACTGCATCAGGCTGTCTGTATGACGTCAACCCTTAACACGTGGGAAGCCAGTATGGTGTGCAGTTGTTCACAACGTAACTCCACACGAGATGCACAGCTGACCGCTATATTTGGTAGCAGGTAAGGAATAATCTATCCATTATGCATTCCATCAATTTATCAGCGTTCACCTCTCAGTTGTCATATCTCCATTGTGAACCAACACAGTACAAAGCAAAGATAGGATGCACAGGAAGCCTATGCACAAGATTTGGATCACCATCTTTCCGAACATATCTGGGCCTAATATGAAGATATGGCTTTCGATATATGACACGCAAAATTTATTTCCATTTCCTAGCCTCCTAGAACATAATATCAATATATTGTTTCCGTTGCCAAACTTAGTTATTTAACATAGACAATGCACTATAGGATGTAGACAGTCTAGATTATCATTTATCCATACCATTGCAGGACGGGATGCAGGGTGCAGCTGTCTAGCCTGGACAGGGTTCTCATTCGACTCGCCAACTAGCAAGGCTAACTACTTCATCGTGGAAGTAAATATGGCATTTGGCTAATTAACTAAAACTATCAGCAAATAAAAAGCAATTTTGAGTTCGTTGGAATGTGCCTGATTACACCCCTAACTTGTTCTGAGCCGCTCCTCCCTTAACCTGTCTCGCAGTGAGCTGCTTTCATTATCTAACTTCTTAAATATGTGCAACTGGTAACTTTGAATAACTCACTTTTAATAAACTATCAAATCAGATGACAAACGAAACAGTACTGAACTCCGTAACCAGCAGACAATATATCGATAAATTCAAAAAGACACAAAGTATTGGGTGAAATTAAGGAAACATTGCGGGCATTAATCTGGCGTCCAGCGTCCTTGAATCACTGGAAGGAGCTGCGTGGGGAGACGGCCTGGATGCTCCACAATGCGTCACACCCAAAGAAATAACCGCACCGTGCGAAGCCTCCACCAGGAGACACTACAGCTGCGGCAAATTCCAGGTTGGTCCGTCTCGTGATGCCCTATTGTCTTGCCCTCTGCTTTATGGGGATGAAAGCCGTTCATACCATCCCGCGTTGGACTCCTCCCCATCAGTCCTTACCCGGGCGAGAGACACTGCCCGTCCACCAATCACATCTTCCCGCCAATCAAACCAGGTGATTCTAATTGGTTACTACGAGGATGGATTCATAAATTACCTGGGATAAGAATACCCCTAATGACTGCTCTCCGAGGCACCCTCTTAGAACGTCCCAGAGTTAGCCTCACCTCTCCACTGTTGCCATTACCTCGGTTGTTGATTCTGAGTGTAACGAGAACTCCACCTGCGTAATGTTGGGTCTCCGGCGGGACTGTGGGTGGCCAGGGTGGTGATGTGTGGCGGGTTGGCGGAGGGGGAGGGGCATGGGCTGAGAACTCATTGGGGTGGAGGACGGGAAGAGGAGGCAGGTGTGGGGACGGAGAACGGGGTATGGGAGTGGTGGGCCAGAGTGGGATGTGGTTGTGAGGCCTCAGAAGGGTGGTGAAACCGGTGGGGCAAAGTTTTTTCTTTTTCTCCTAATGAATAAAGTAATTGTTGTACGTAGTGGTGCTATTGATGGCGACAGACGATGAGGAGGAGTGTTGATATTGGATGGGGGGAAGGGATACTGTGCAGGGATACACCCACAGGTAGAAATACGATCGTGATGGTGGTGGCGGTGATGGCAAAAGCAATAAACCACCAGTGATGAGAGAGAGAGAGAAAGAGAAAGAGAGAGAGAGAGAGAGAGAGAGAGAGAGAGAGAGAGAGAGAGAGAGAGAGAGAGAGAGAGAGAGAGAGAGAGAGAGAGAGAGAGAGAGAGAGAGAGAGAGAAGGAATTGAGACCACACAGATCCTAGGGTTCAACTATAGGTTGTCTGTCCTTAACCTAGGGTAAGCGCTAAGTCAAACACAATAAAAAGTAAACATAGTTAGAGGCAAACACAGTTAGCCAGCCAGTAGGACGTCGGATCACATAGCCTTAGCGAAGACTTTGTTAGAGGATTTGTTTGTCATTATTATTTTTTTTACACTGCACCACGTAAGTTAGAAGCTTTGCGTCATTGGTAAAAAATAAATAATTATTGCAGTCTATATATTTGTATATGTCTACATCTTAGTTTTACTCCGGTATTCCTCGTTCGTGATAAGTTATCAATAAAAAAAACCAAAGAATGTTAGACATAACAGTAAACACAAGTATAGTAAGGCGCTGAAACAAAAGACAACAACTGTGGTGACATTCTCGATGTGTATTGGTGGTGCTCTGAGGCGGTAGTCATCGTGAAAACAATCTAGACCTAAGATCTATTTCTGTAATTTACCAAATATCCATTACAATAGTGGGGCAAGTATAACAGGTGGCACCTTGGACTCACCTATCCACTATCCCACTCCAATTACCTGGCCAACTCGTCTTTCCTCGGCGCACTGCCCACAATATTAAGGTCAAGAGCATTGTTCTCCAGCGGTCTCTTGGGACGGAAGGGACAAAAGCACACCCATTCCACCCGTCACAGGCTGTCCCGAAAGCAGCTAGACGAACCACGCTCCATGACCAAAGCCTCTCTCTCTCTCTCTCTCTCTCTCTCTCTCTCTCTCTCTCTCTCTCTCTCTCTCTCTCTCTCTCTCTCTCTCTCTCCCTCTCTCTATCTATCTATCTATCTGTTTTTTTTTTCTCTCTCTCTCTTTTTCTCTCTCTCTCTCTCACCATTTTCATATTTATTTGTTTTTAAGTCATAGTTACGAGGGATGTGGGACTCACATTTGTTTTTACAATAAAGCGAAAACAAGATATGAGAGAGAGAGAGAGAGAGAGAGAGAGAGAGAGAGAGAGAGAGAGAGAGAGAGAGAGAGAGAGAGAGAGAGAGAGAGTAGGGGTTAGGGAAAGGGAACCACAGGTTTGGATGGGAGCACTGTAAACCTCCGCAGCAAACCGTTACTCAGCATGGCAGCCTGGCAGACCCCAGGGCCGTATTCTGAGGCCACTCCCAGCACCCCATCAGTCGCGACGCAGAGGATATCTTTTAAGAGGAGTCGTCGTTTCTCGGATCACAGGACTATCACCTAAGATGGAGTCAGATTATTGAAATTGCTAAAAAAAAGATGATAATGATAAAGTATCGTTGGATAGTACTGTCGACCATGGTCTAACGGTAGCAGGCCGTAGCACCCATAGCATCACTTGTGCCTTTTATAGTATCCTGCTCTCTAATGGCAGGTGACGCTTCTTGTCTCATGTCCTCTCATTCTTGAAGAAAATCACATTTATATTTATACTCATACTCACTCACAGCTGGCTCTTCCCACCACCTGATGACAGCCAGCTTGCTTTACCTAATCCTCTAGCCATGCAGTAACCGTTCAGACTTCCTATTCAGCTGCAATTTATCCCAATCCAAGCATCACAAATGACCACCACAGTATCGCACTTGCGTCACGTCCGGTGTGGGTCTGGTTCGTCTATTCAGCGCTCGGGCAGCATAAAATTCAAAACTCCTTTTGCTTTGTTTGCCTGGATCACTGACGTTCAGGGAGAACCTAGATTCTAAGGAAAGCCAGTACTTATACACAAGGAATTTGTTATGCGAATGATTAACATTTCAGTTAAGCAGCAACAAAAAAAAGACAACACCCCTCCCAGACAAGAGTTTGTACGGTCTTCCTGCCTCCTAGGATGGAACAGAAAAATGTTCATACCGTTCACTGTATGCACACTGAACGAATACAGATGTGCTTTGTTGATCACAAAAAAAATTTCACACAAGAAACTTCAAGCTACACATGGAAGGCTTTTACACACAAATGCACTAGTGAAGGTTCACTCAGATTATCATGCAGGTTTATTTTGTAAAATGTTCGCTACCGTAAATACGAAATGTTTAGACTGCATTTTCAGAGGGCTCAACTATAAGATGAAAGCTATATGAAAACAGGAATAACGTGGACAAATATCAAATTAATAATGAGATTATGTAGGACGGAAGTATAGTACAAACATGATGGATAAATAATGTCTTGCAGAAACGACTGCGGTAAAGTAACGTTTACACTACTGTACAACCAAGGAGCTGGCCACCACCACAGGTGTAATACATACATGGATATGTGTTTGTTGAGAATCATTACTTTTACTATATCGGGTGCGGCCATAAGCTGAACATTCAGAATATTATGACAAGAGGGCATTGAAGGTCAAGCGAAGTGAATTGGACTCCTGGATAATTATCCCAATTATAGCATGTAAGGGGGCGGGTGAGGTTACAAGGGGCAGTCAAGGCCTTGTTTAATGTAAGAGTCAGTTCAACGTGATCAACTCACCCTATGAATATAATTCACCGGTGGCGTGTGTGTTTGTTTGCTGTTGAACCACCAGGAGGAGCATTCAAGTGTTTTGCCATACGGTCTCTGGTGAGCCAGAGTACAGGCGAGTCTGGTAATCATGCATTGACGTATTATATGAAGTCATTGCTTTTAAAAATAATATGACCGGTGTGTTAGTCAGGTATGTACGTAGTGAGTAGTAACACTGAGAGGGTAGTAGCCCAACACCAAGTCTTCTCGTACCCTCAGCACCTACCAAGCGTCGCAGAACGGCAGTGACCACAATCATAAGGTAATCAGACCGACGTGGCGGTTTGCTGTGATGACTGTGTGTGTGTGTGTGTGTGTGTGTGTGTCTGTGTGTGTGTGTGTGTGTGTGTGTGTGTGTGTCTGTGTGTGTGTGTGTGTGTGTGTGTGTGTGTGTGTGTGTGTGTGTGTGTGTGTGTGTGTATGAATATGTGTGTGTGTGTGTGTGTGTGCTGATATTCACAAAAATACTGATGTTTGGAGTAGAAAATTGGTACACCATAACCCTCGACCTACCCCTGCTAAGCAGTCTTAAGTAATTACCTATGTCTACTCAAGTCTCCATCTCCAAGGCAAATTCTTTTCCGTAATATTTTCCTCCCGCCCTCCTAGCCTCACACGATTACCTTCAAATCACGACAGTCACTACGAAACACGACTGTTGGATTTTGTTACACCTGATTCTTAATACCATGATATTCCATTACAGCATATACTAACTTGATTCCTCCTCCCACTCCCTCTCATATATTTCCTCTCCCTCCCGGTTTCCTGACGCCCCATAAGCCTCCTCGATGATAAACCTGACACCCACCTCCTCGCCAGGTAATCCCGGCATACAGGCCAGGTAGGATCGAGGTAAACATCTCGGGGCGTGTTATCCATCTTTGATCTTCCTAACCTCCTCCCTTCTTCCATTCCCTTGTCCACACACCCACACCACTTCTCAGCCTCGTCGAATTCTTTGTGTGATTGTATTTCTTTTTCAGATATTGTGTAATGCAACATTTGTTTATTTGTGTCCACACCATCAATGTTGCAGGCAACGATCTGTTTTTCAATCTCCTTAGTGGGGTATGTAACAATGACTGTTCATTGAGTTGTTTACTCAGTCCAGTTCTCTCCAAAATACAGTGGAAACCATCTCACACCTGAACATGAGAATACCGCAACTCCGCTCCGTTGTGACGAGGTACACTCATTGCTTAGGGCGTAACACCTCAAGGTTCAGACGATTACCCAGTTTACCTTGATGCTTGCTACCAAGCATGTTCCCTGTAGTAGTTAAGAGAAAAAAATAATAAGTACATTACAAAAAATATCTTACCTTCCAACGTATCCAAGTAGAGTCGAATAAATGTAGTTTAAGTAATCCAAAGATAACAGGAAACCACAAAAAGCACTAATTCACTTATTTTCACTTAGTTTGCAAATTTACAGCTAGTAGACAGTACACAATCTACTTTTGGTCAATGAAATGAGACAGTATAAATAAAAATCACTCGACAAATGAAACTGTGCTTATTTCCGTTATTTTCTGCACTGCAGTCGTCGTCGGCAAACTATCACTGCCACTAAGACGCTAACATTAATGAGTATGTTTCCAACAGTATCGCTTGTGCCTTATGAAGTGGCGTCGAATTGCGGAGCCTCGAAGATGCTCGACTGTCGTGCCTGAGGTGAACACTGAGACGCAGTCGTAGCCACAAGTCAACGCTGTCAATACACCTGCAGGGCTTCACTGTTTGGTTACACTATCCGAACTGACGTCTTCTTAACCTTCTCAATGGCTTCTCTGAGTTAACTATCTTCACATGAATGCACCGATCAACACAACATCAACAAAACGAATGCAAACAACCGGTGAGATGAGGCGCAAGTGATGCAGCTTTCCTGGAATCCCTTCAGGTCACATAAAGGCAATCTCGCCGACGTGTACGACGTGAGGTTGAGTTGAGGTCACATCGGTTACGCGTAAGGGCAACGGGTGACAGGGTGCCACGAGCACCAGGCACTCCATTCACTTTCAACGCCTAGCATCTCCACCTGGCTGAGTCTAGTTGGCTTGAACCTCCTGAGTCTCGAGAGATTTGTAAATACACCTCACAGTATTTTCTTCACAGGAATCCTTCCGGAATGCACTTAAAATATCACTGTGGCAAAGGTTGGCAGCGTGATGGTCTGTTGTGATAGACCGTTTAAGCTGGCCGACAATGTGCGTGGTGCGTTCACTCAGTCTCGTGGCCCCGCCAGGAATGAGCGTGGACCAGGGTGCCTCCCTCTATCCTGCGCCTCCCACCACCCGCTTACCAAACCCTCCCTCACACCCAGCCCACCAGAGCCACTGCTGATTCTCGCCCAACATCGTTCTTCCAGACCTCGTGGATCTGCAGGATAATGTAACTGAACTTCTCCATGAAGCAGGTAAATGGTTAGGATCCTTAACGATAAAAATAGTGACATCTGGCATCTTCTATCACTAGTAGGGACCCGAGCAGGCAGCGACCTCGGTCTCAGCACCCTGGCGCGCGCGCACCTTCCCCTACCATTCCACACGTATAAACACTCGACACTAACACATACACACACACCTATACCCACACCCACACCCACCCACACACACACACACACACACACACACACACACACACACACACACACACACACACACACATACACACACACACACACACACACACACACACACACACACACACACACACACACACACACACACACACACACACACACACACACATAAACATAACTTTTGGCTGGTATAGTCATGATCAGCTTCCCCGCTCGTCACACACAACTTGCTCATTCAAGTTTTCACTAGACGATCAAGAAACATATAGAGTCAATATTCACGTTTAATGTAATTTCAGCGACTCTCACCAAGTGTCTTCCGCGTGGTGAGTCAAGTTCCTCGTGACGTCACTTGAGGTGGGAGCATTTCCAGGTCGACAAAGGTTACACCGGAGACCTCCAATTACCTCCGGAAGGCGTGACCCTCTTTGGCCCCACCCACCACCCACATCAAACAGTAAACTATCGTCGACGAGTGCAAGGCCGCCCACCATTTTCACTATCAACACCACAGTCTTCAACTAAAGTGTACCAGTGGTGACCCGCTCACAAACCAAATATTATGCCAATTTTGTTTCCTCACGCTGCCCCTCATCGCTCCATCTACCTCCTATGCCATGCCACCTACTACATCCAATGCACACAAAAGGTTTCGAAATTTATTTTCCAGGAAGAACTCGAGGCTATACTCCACCCAAGCCTGAGAGAAGGTTAAGAGAAAATAAGGTAGAAAACACAGTATTGCGGAAAATACAGATGAGAAAACACGGTTGTCTGGATGAGGAAAGAAAATCAAACAAGTTAGCATGAAGAATGGGATCTGAGAGAGAGAGAGAGAGAGAGAGAGAGAGAGAGAGAGAGAGAGAGAGAGAGAGAGAGAGAGAGAGAGAGAGAGAGAGAGAGAGAGAGAGAGAGAGAGAGAGAGAGAGAGAGAGAGATAGAGAGAGAGAGAGAGAAAGAGAGCAAGAGAGCGAGAGAGCGAGAGCGAGAGCGAGAGCGAGAGCAAGCGAGCGAGAGCGAGAGCGAGAGCGAGAGCGAGCGAGAGCGAGAGCGAGCGAGAGCGACAGAGAGAGAGAGAGAGAGAGAGAGAGAGAGAGAGAGAGAGAGAGAGAGAGAGAGAGAGAGAGAGAGAGAGAGAGAGAGAGAGAGAGAGAAAGAGAGAGAGAGAATGTGTGTGTGTGTGTGTGTGTGTGTGTGTGTGTGTGTGTGTGTGTGTGTGTGTGTGTGTGTGTGTGTGTGTGTGTGTGTGTGTGATTGGGTCAAGGGAGAGGCAGCCCAGGTCAGGACATGCCAGAGGAAAGATGACGAGAAGAAAGAGGGACGATTGCCTTGAGGAGGAAAGGTGAGGTGATTCGAGGAAGGGCGACAACCTGGCCACAAGGTGAAAAAAGAGAAGACATACAAAGGCGAGAAGAAAAACAAAGACACCTTTATCCGTGTGAGGGTACAAAACGGCATTTAGTGAACCGTTGAACAATGTGTAAGGCAGTTCCATCTCATGATTCAAATAGGCAAACAAATGTAGGTAGGCATACAAATATAGATAGATAGACAGGTAGAACGATGGAAAGATAGACATATACAAAGGTAGATAGATTGACTGACCATCTGCGTTGAAAAAAATATCCGGACACAAGCAGCATTAACACTGAGATGAGAGCAAACACATGAATACTCAGACGTCGAGGAATGCAGTACATGGCCTAGTCGTGGCGAGAGGAAGGGGGGAAGGCGATGACGCAAACCTGATGAAGCTAGCGAAAAAAAATAGCGGAATGCATGACCAATTATCTTCGCCAACAAAGTAGCAAGGATGTGAAAGTTCAAACACACTTCAACTGCTGTATATAAATCCATGAATGCCACAACTGAGAGGGGAAGCGATTACCCAGCTCAGTAAAGGCTAACACAGTGGGACGCGAGGGAAGGCCGTTGGAGAGGCGTGGGTGTACATCACTGTGTTGCCTCATGTATCTTGCCAGGTGTGTGGGTGACAGTGTGTCTGTTAGTGGTGATATATGGTGGTGGCAGGTGAAGGTGACTGACCCAAGATTGGTGTTGTTTGTTGCTAACGTTGGATGTGGACAGGTGAGCGAGGGGTGAGTAAAGTGACGATCATGATGGCCTAGCAGGAGGAGTTGGGTGCTCGTACATTGCGAATAAATGCAATAATGGTGATGCTGATGCTGGATTAGTGAAAATTATTTGTTGTGAGGCCAAGATGAATGAGGATGATTCACAACACAGCAGGGAGACAGGTGTTGAGTACTCAGGTGTTCCTGAGGGAGGCATCAGAGTAAGTAGAGGCTAATAATGAATGTTTATGTCTCGGATATTTTTCCCTAGCTTCCCTTCCTGGTGGCGTCAAGGTGCTGCCGAGTGTTGGGTTCCAGGACATCTAACAGGAACAAGCGAAGCAGACATAATAATCTGTGCCTATCTAGTGCCGCGCGGGCTGAGTGTGACAACGTGGGATGGGAGGGAGGCAAGCGGTCAAGGATGCTGGCGGAGGTAGACGAGCCGTGCAAATCTGGCTACCCTGATTATGATGGAATATGGAATAAATTCTAAGTAGGAGAGTGACTGTTTTGAATTCAAATGATTCTTTTGAACAACAAACATGAAGTAGGAAGAAATATAGAGGCTTATTAGTAATTTGTTATATTATTTACCAATCCATCATGGTTCTGCTGAATCAAGACGTCTTGAATAGTATGATATTTATAATATCATTAGCTATATCAGGCTATCGGAGATAACCTATGTCATCGCGTAATGAATAATAACACCATTGTAATCTAAGAAAGTCACAGTTACAGACACTATACGGTTCTTACATCGCCATGGATCCAGAATTTTTGCATCCAAAGTTAAATTGCTAAGCAGTGCAGCATTACTGCACCGCTATAAGTAGAAGCAGTGAGTCAACTCGCATCATTACATCCGGGAAGCAAGCGATCATCCAGAACCTATGAATATCGCAAGTGATCATGTTCAGTTTAGCCCTGAGAGAAAAGTATTGATGATAATGTAAGAAAAAAATGTATACACTTCTGCTCTGCGGTGATCTCCGTTAACTGTAAATTGAACCCTCCAGATAATTTTCCATCTGATTTATTCTTCATAAAGAGATCGTCTGGATGAGCACCGACACGCTAATACTACTTGGCGCGTGAGTATAGTATCTTCTGTTTGGCGTTCTTGGCGTCTTTGTGTTATCTGAGTAATTACTGACGGATGCAGCCATGGTCGCAAGAGTGGCTCCGGCGTCAATCAGGAGGGAAGCAGGAAGAAGAAGAAGGAAAGAGAAATAGTAGGCCTTTGTCCCTCATCTATTACTCCCCTACGTAAGCAACACACAGTGTGAACTACGTGCCTGTCCTTTCTGAGGGGAGACAATTTAGGGAAACAAGAGACAGCAAGAAAAAAAACGAAACCTTCAAGGATATGGTGGATAAACATCCGGTGGAGATGGACGGAAGAGAGGTATCAGGTATGGAAGAAAACTGAACATTCTAAGATCAGCAAATGTCACTTGAAATTGAGAGCTTAACAGGTAACTAAAGGTTACGTTTCGTCTGAAGATAAAGAAGGTGAAAGAGGTTGTGGAGAAGAGGAAGCCGTTGTATACGCCTGAGGGAGTGGGAGGGTGTGTGTGCCCTTGGGTTATTATACGAGGCATCTTCACAGTAGCCGACGAGGAAGCAGTTGACGTGGGAACAAGGAAGCCACAGTACATACGCGGGAGTGGAAGGAAAGAAAGATCGATAAGGATCAATACAGAAGACCGAAAGAGTAATAATGCAAATTGAGCTAGATCAATGGAAAGAAGAAAAAAATTCGGGGAGAGAGGAAGAGAAGGAGGATCAGGTTAGCGAAGTGAAAGTGAATGAGAAAACTGAGCAGGTGGATCAGGACGGAACTGAGGAGGTGGGTGTTGCTGTTGAGCATTTGCTGTCGCCTCCCTCCCCACGCTGACACACCTGTGCAGCATACGTAAGGTGAACATCATTAAAGTTGGATACCTGTTGGGAATGTGGATGATGATGCTAGCAGTGTTGTTGTTATTGTTGATGTTGATATTGATGTTGTTGTTGTTGTTGTTAGTGGTAATGAAGTGGAGGTGATGGCAGTTGTTGTTGCAAAGTTGTAATTATGGTGTTACTGTGGTGATAAAACAAACTATAAAAGTAATAATAGTAGCAGCGTCAGCAGTAGTAGTGAACATAGCAATGGTGCCTGTGGTGGTGGTGGAGATGGAGGTCATGGTGGAGAAGAGAGCAGTACTAGAGACAGACGCAAGGATGGTGGTGAATGTGGTGGTGGTGATAGTGGTTGTGGGGGATGATTCTCCATCGCTAACAACATTGGCCACACAGAAGAGTAATCTGCCTGACATTTCACAGACACACCCTCAGCGCGGCCAAAAGTAAAGCTGAAAGAAAAAGTGACCTGGCGACGGAGATTGTGTAATGGCTAGACTTGAAGGAACAAAAAAAAACGGGTATTGTTAAGTGTTCGCCCCATGCACCCGCTGCTATTCATTGAGGCGGTGCGACGCGATCCATTGACAAAACACTTACTTGATCCCTAAATCAATCAATGAACGTCAACAAATAGAGAGGGCATTGACACTTATTTTCATTCTTGTGATGCCGATATTTGAAATCCACCACATGGACTGTTGCAGACTCAACACTAGCAGAGAATGTCAACAGCCTCGACGAAGGTGAAAGTGAGGAGGGTTATGCCGTGCGGAGGCGGTGGCCAATGGAGGGACCAGGGAGCGGGGATGAGGTAAGATGAGGATTAACTGCAACAGGTACGGACACACTTTTACCACTGATACTTATGCTTCAGTGAATCTATTTTATATCATCTTCTGACGCCTGAGTATAAATTCTCTCGAGGTTTATAAGTCTTTTCCTTTAAACACCTATCTTCCTCTTCTTTGACCTCACCTTCACGTAAATTCCCAGCCTGCACCCAGCACCGTTCCCTTACCCAGCCTGCACCCAGCACCATTCCCTTACCCAGCCTGCACCCAGCACCGTTCCCTTACCCAGCCTGCACCCAGCACCGTTCCCTTACCCAGCCTGCACCTCAGCACCGTTCCCTTACCCAGCCTGCACCCAACACCATTTCCTTACCCAGCCTGCATCCTAGCGTCCATCCCTTCAAGCATTCTCGCAGCATCCTTATCTATCCAACGTCATGGTGCCTTTAGGTCTTGTCAACCCACCTAGACCCATACCATAACCTGTTCTCCTCTACCTTGTCTCCCACAATTGACTCAGCCAGATCCACTAGATATACTTACCCTCACTTAATATCGGCTTCATAGTATTCAACTTAAAACTATGGACTTGTCATCCTCGTTGCCTGTCCCTCACCACACAATCCTCATTTATCTCCGTCTCCCCACACCTCAAAATTTGACATCTGCCTCTCTAATGTAAACATTCACTCTAGTTAACTTTATTACGGCTTCTTAGTAGTCACCAGCTTATAATGTTATTGAGGTTCATGTAACTCTGTGTCCCATACTCGCCTAGAACACTGCACCTCCTTGTCAGCACAATTCTTCCCATCAGCCTTTCGCTCAGTTCCCATGTAACAAGTGACTTCCCTTCTACTTTGACCCTAGGTCATTACCCCCACCTTTCCACCTTTCCCCATCTCAGTAATACTTCACCATTCTCCTCTTTCTACCACTAGTCTCCCCACCCCCCTTTCCTCTTCCCTTCCCTTCCCTTCCCTTCAACTCTCTCTCTCTCTCTCTCTCTCTCTCTCTCTCTCTCTCTCTCTCTCTCTCTCTCTCTCTCTCTCTCTCTCTCTCTCTCTCTCTCTCTCTCTCCACAACAGGAATGTGTGTTGCAACATGACCAGTTGTGGGACGCGTGCTGCGGGTCGCCGGTGAGCGGCGGTCAGGAATGTGACGTGGTAAGGGCTACAGCGCCTCCGTCTTTGGTTGTGGGACTGTCAGCGACGTGCACTTTGGTGGGCGGCGGTGAAAAACGGGGTTACCACAATAATAAAACATCTGCATCATCAGGAAAGTTTTTGGACAGTGATTTAACTCTGACAGAAAAGTGTTAATGCTGTTCCCATAAAAAACAAAAACATGACGGTCAATGCTGGTGGCTTATCTAGTTTGCGTCCTTGCATGTTCGTGCCTTAGATCAACAAACATGATGGGCTTTTTAAGATGAGTATGGCGTACGTGACAGAATGTTTATATGGATGAGCATCGTGTGGCACTTGACAACAGGTGTGCGAGCTGACAGGTGTACGTAGTACTCGGTGTAGTAATTTCACAGCTGGCAACACGTAGAGTGAGGTGCCGCGAGGAAACTGGTTATTTCAGATGAATGGCAAAAGTTTCGTATTAAATTTCCAGACAATGAAAAAAGGCACTTGCATATACCATCCGGGACTGAAAAGGGGAAAAAAAGCAATACGCGATTGCAGCAGTCAGGTGACGATAACGTGAATCGTTCAGTGTTGTGGAAGCTTTTATACCTGTCTTGTTTTAATCATGTTTCCGTAGCCTCATACATGACTGAAAAAATAACGTTAGCAGATATTTTTCATACACAAGGAAACCTGAGACAAATTATTTCAAACATAACAAGATGGATTACATACACTAATCACGACTCTAGAGAGCTAGTGTTTATGTGACTATGAGAAGTGAGTCGCTTCCGCTGCTGCAATTCTCAAATTCTTCAACTTTATCTGTCCATACTACGAAACAAACCATACGAGGAACGACTTTCAAAACTAAATCTAAATCTACTAAAGAAACGAAGATTTAGAGGAAACTAAATTGCAGTTTTCAAAATCTTCAAAGAATATACTAACGTAAATCCAGACGCCTATTTCACAGTGGATCGTACTAACATCACAAGATATAAAGGTTACAAAATAATTGGGAAGCGTTTCGAAACAAATAAAGTCAAAACCTTTTTCTTTAATCGTGTTGTCAATGTTTGGAATGGACCACTCCCGCACGTCGTTAACTACAGTAAATACTTTTAAAAAACGCCTCAATAATTACTTCATATCAAATCCCCGACTGGCACTGTTATCTCAAGGTTAATTAATTATCTATATTGTATTTTAGATTAATCAAACAGCCAAATAGGGACCTGCAGGTCTGTTGATGTTTGTATTCCTTTGTAATCCCTTTGTAATATGCTGTATCATAAAATGTTCCGTTCTGGTCACGGGAACATCCCCGCCTCTCTCCAGATCGGTTTTCGTGACGTGGTGTTACCAAAGGAAAACGAAACAAAAACAAGATGAGTTTCTTGCCTTGCCTATGTCGAAAGACTGTGATGACACACTGAGAGGAGACATGGTGTTCAACAGAGCATCTAATGCATACAATTGGTTAAGGATTCACCTAAGACCAGTAGTAATATCCAAACACACACGCTAACAAGCTTTATATCCTTATGCCTGCGATTGTATGATAATTCATATTGCAGAAACGACCTTCCCAATGGTGGCCAACCTTGGTAAGTACGCTCAACGCGCCACTGCGAGGCGTTGCGTCACCAAAGGCTGCTGGCATGTGTACGCAAGGCTTTCCCAGAAAAGACGTAGGTTGGGTGGGGTGCACGTCGATCTTTCAGTCCCTACTCTTTCGATGCGCTTACTAATATGGTACACAATCCCGTGATCTGAATAAGAAGTAAGTGAAGAATAAACCATAAGCGTCATATAGGTATGCGACACGTGTTCTTAGTTAATTACAACGCATTTGGTAAGCAGTTAAGACCACAACGCTGGTCAACAATGGTTATCAAGTTTGTGGCTTAACGCAGGAAGGAGGGAGGGATAGAGGGGGGGAACTGATGGGCGGGAGAAAGGGGGGACCAGCGAGTAGTAGGTGTCCTCAGGCGTAGTCACTAACAGTTGCCAGCTAGTACCACAAAACGTTGCCTCACAGTCTCACACCTATATTCCACTCAAAATGAAGCCTTCATCCAAGGCACTTCTCTTATCCTGTTGAATTTCTAGAAATCCATCATCTGTTAACAGCACTCAGCGAACCAACCTTCTTCCCACACGAGGAGGAAGAAGGAGCTGAGTGAAGGCATACAGGCAGGACTTCACAGGTTCCATGAATGAGGACGGCCTGCACAATAATGGCGTGGGCTGATCCTGGAATGTTCCGTCCATGCTCCAAGGCCAGCCGGAGGGACACGAGAAGTTCTGGCTCTGGCTTGCATGTAAATAAACCGCACAGAGTAGGCTCCACCAGCTACACTTTACACAACATCCATACTGATGGAGACGTCACAGAGGCATTCTTATATAACCAAAATATGAAGCTAACTGAATAGTAATGTGACGAGGCATAATTTGATGTGCGTGGAGTGGTGACGAGTGTTATGAGAGAAAGGAGAGAATTCATTGCTAGTACTGAAAAACCACACCCTAAACGACGGGACTTCAGAAGTTTTTCCATTTTTCAAAACAATACAATGCATTTGCCAAGTGGATGATGTTCAAGAAAAAACCGACTATTATGTTCTCTCTCTCTCTCTCTCTCTCTCTCTCTCTCTCTCTCTCTCTCTCTCTTCTCTCTCTCTCTCCTCTCTCTCTCTCTCCTCTCCTCTCTCCTCTCTCTCTCTCTCTCTCTCTCTCTCTCTCTCTCTCTCAAAGAATAAATGAAAAAAAGAAAATAAGACCAGCATTGACAAGGGCGGAACTAAGAAAATAAACAACTATACATTTTTTGTGTGTATTCGACACTGACGTTTCCGAATAACAAAGAAAATAAACAGGAAAACTGCGTAAAAACAGGAACTGCGTCTAAGGAGGAAATGAAGTTGAGAACAAATTGCGTCGAATACGGAACTGCGACCCATAGTTAGAAGAAAAAAAAAACTTTCCACGAAGTAACTGCGTATGAGGAAAAATTGAGTCAAATATAAATATATCCCAAGAGAAACCACGACGCAATAGAAAACTATGTCCCCTACAGTTACCACTACTACCTTGTCACCTGCGGCACCATCAAAACCACGCTCACGACCCGTACATGCTAGGAAAAGCTGGCGGGAAAACTTTCACAGCCACCAACCCGAGCAAAGGGAGGCGGCAGTCTGCTACTCTGCTTGACTGACAGTCTAGTTCAAAGTGAAGGGCTCATGACGTAGCCACATTTGAGCCTCTGGTGTCCCCTGCTATCCTCAGGCGTGAAGCTGAACTTACTTTTTGGGGTTTAGTGTTACTAATATTCATTCTGTGTCAACCAAAACATGATGCAGCACAACGCATTATCAGTCTTTCGAGATTACTGCGTCATTTATGCCAGGCAAACGGAAGAATTTAGAAAATGGATGCGGATGACGATTTTCGACACACACACACACACACACACACACACACACACACACCACACACACACACACACAACACACACACACACACACACACACACACACACACACACACACACACACACAATTACCTTCCTCACATCATCCTACACATGGTAACCCCTCCGAACACTTTGTCATTTGGTTGTGAAAGAGCCGTCAGTTCTTCCTCCCCCGCCCATATGATGTCCTTCAGTGCAGCGCGTGGAGCTTGTTTAGTGTGGGAAGTGTGTGAAGGAGAGGGACGACGGAATGATGAAAATCCATGACGTCCACCACAAACAGTTGCTTTTTCCTCCCGGAGGCCATAGTGGGTTTGTTGTCTTCCTGTGTCGATATAAAGGTTGTCTGTACTTACCAAGGTGACAGATGATGACTGTCCTGAGAGAGAGAGAGAGAGAGAGAGAGAGAGAGAGAGAGAGAGAGAGAGAGAGAGAGAGAGAGAGAGAGAGAGAGGAGAGAGAGAGAGAGAGAGAGAGAGAGAGAGAGAGAGAGAGAGGAGAGAGAGGAGAGAGAGAGAGAGAGAGAGAGAGAGGAGAGAGAGAGAGAGAGAGAGAGAGAGGAGAGAGAGAGAGAGTGAGAGAGGAGAGAGAGAGATGGAGAGAGAGAGAGAGGAGAGAAGAGAGAGAGAGAGAGAGAGAGAGAGAGAGAGAGAGAGAGAGAGAGAGAGAGAGAGAGCATGTTTTTGTGTGTTTATGTGAAATAGTCATTATTAAAAGCAACATGGCAAAAATTCGGCCACATATCCCCAACTCATCACTAATGAAGAAGAAAAAAACCATTCGTACCATATGTTCGTTGCCTTATCCTCTTCCCTTGACAACCCCCTACAACACCACCTCACCACCACCTCAGGCATTATCATCATACCACTTTCTCACCCTTCACGAAACGCCAACAGAACATACCTCCGAGTGGTGAAGGAGCACTCAAAGTATCCTTCTGTCTAGCCTTGAGGACATAACTGAAGGACATGAAGGGGCAGGAGAACAAGGGACGAGGCTGCCATAAACAATAGCTTATGAATATCAGGCAACTTAAGAAACAACAATTAAAATTTACCCAAGAAATTTGATGACGTGGAAAGAAACGAAGGAGATCTTGACCAAACTGACTCTAACAGGAATCTACACAGAGTTTCGACTATAATAATGAGATTAGGAGATGCCGGACACGCGTACCCTATCCAAGAGGCTCTTACAATAAGGGCAGTGATTGATGGGATGCTCCTTAACGGGCGTGTCGTGCTTATCCTACACATGGGTGACTGGAGGATGTCTCGGCTCAATACTCGTGACACAACATTTATTATAAGTATGCAAGTAGTATCTGATGAGCGTGCTGAATGATAAGGTGCATTGAAGATGGACGCAAAGTAACCAGGCTTTTGGAGACTCACTACCAGGAGAGACACTTGTAGGTGACAATATTAGCATAGTTGAGGTCAGGTTAAGAAAATACAACAAAACTTGTGGAAAATAATGTAAATAATTCAATGCTATACGACGTATCTTTTACGTTTATTACTTATCCACAGTGATATGATTGGCGACTTATACTCAGCGCAGGTAACACATTTTTCTTACATGTTAATGTGTATTGCAATGTCAAGCCAGGAGCTGCGTGCTCTGAAATATTCTAGGCCTGTGATTTAAGGAAGAACTTCACAACTGTACCCAGGACGACGGCAACTGTAGCCAATGGAAGCGGTAAAAGAGGCTATAGTTGAAGACCACACGCCAAGACACCCACCTGTAAAATCACTATTGTTACGAAGATATGTCAGTAGAAACAGAGAAAAGGGAAAAGAAAAGTGCGATTGCTACCGATTTTAGGCTATTTACCAAAATTGAACAATCACTGTTTCGACTTACGTATTGTAATGATGTAATAGTATTCAGATGTACAGCCCTGTCCACGGTTGTGCTTGCCATGCCTGGAAGAGCGGGTGTCTTCACGGCAACATCAACACTCTTACACAACAGTCATTGCTGGATGGCATCCATAACTCTGCGTATCCGGATTTGCCTGCTGACGGTCAGCTATGCGGCAAAGCCAATCTTAAGGTTCTACAACAGTCACACCACATCGTCTTTTAGACTGTATCACATTCTAACACATCTAATTCTTTCTTACATCAGCTACATGGGACAGCGTTACAGACTGACGTGGTCTGAACACTGACAACCGAGATCCCTTTCGCCACACTCCAATGGCGGAAATCTGTCCCGGCGCCAACCTTTCCTCTCGCCACCGTCACACCTCCACATGCCGCTGCTCACCCAATAACTGTCTCCAGCGGTGTCTCATGAACTCCCTATGTGACTGCCATCCTGCTAGATACTGCAGCGAGGTCATGAGGCTGAGGTCTGCAGCTGATCTCCTAGTCGAGAGCTACCTCACGACACATTCCGTGAGGCTGTTTCAGCTTGTCAAATTACATTTGACTGACAAAAGGCATAGGTCAAGGATGTTTGCATTTTATACCGACATCAAAACTATGTCGTGTTTTTTTCTCCGTTTATGTTTAACCATAATCTCTCTCTCTCTCTCTCTCTCTCTCTCTCTCTCTCTCTCTCTCTCTCTCTCTCTCTCTCTCTCTCTCTCTCTCTCTCTCTCTCTCTCTCTCTCTCTCTCTCTCTCTCTCTCTCTCTCTCTCTCTCTCTCTTACTACGTCACAATTTCTTTGTAACAACATTGATTTCCGGACAATCTTATTTTTCTCCTTTGTAAATAAATAATTTTCTCTGATGTAAATAGATCATGGGCAAAAGATAATGACAAGCTGGAAAAAATACAAAGAAAAGTTACTGAAATGATCCTTAGATTACGAAACAAGCCTTACAAAGAACGACTAAAGGAGCTGAACTTATTCAGTTTATCCAAACGTAGGCTACGAGGGGACCTACTTGAGGTATTTAACATTTTACACGATTTTGATAATACCAACAAGAACGACTATGTAAATACCAATCTCATAAGCACCACTCGTAACAATGGCTTCAAGATCATTGGTAGGCGTTTCAGATCGAATGAAGCGAAGTCTTTTTTCTTCAATAGAATCGTGAATATTTGGAATTCTCTCCCGGCACAAATAGTAAACAGTATCACAATTGAAAATCGATAAGCACCTTTATTCCTGCGTTTTTTTTGTTTTGTTGTTGTTTGTAGTAATATCGCAGATTACTCCTGTTTTCTCACTTTCCTATACAAATTCCATGATAGTTTGTCCATACTACATGGTATCATTTCTTCTTTCAGCCAGCTTGGGTTGGAGGGAGATGTGGGTGGGGAGGAGCCTTCCACTTTGCTGTCCTTTTGTTTCTATCAAGTAGATATTTAGTAGTAGTGTAGCTACACGGACAGCCTCGTTAGGTCCAGTAGGACTGTTGCTGCCTGTTCTTCCTTCGTACTCCTTTGTACTCCTTTGCATTTGTTATTCATGGCTCCTTCGCACACGCCTTGCATCCCCTTCTGCGTCGCGTCTCTGCTTTCTCCGCCTCTCACACCTACCCTCTCCCTTGCCATCACCTGCCGTATTACTGTTTAAGAGTCTGCTCAAGATCTTTTCTTACCTACTTGAGCAGTACAAGGACGGCAGCATTCCTTACCACCTGTACCTTGCAGTCCTCAACGCCTCGTCTACCTGTGTTGCATAAGGTATACATCGATCGCTGCCATTCCAATTACCTTCGCTTCCTACTGATGATATGGGAATACCACCTGGCGGCTACTTGTTTCTTAGATTGCTCCGGTACATGTGAGACGGTTAGAGGTCCATTACCTGGATAACAAAACAAAAAATCTACTTAATCATATGTGAGCTGTGAGTAAATGTCGGGTGGAAAGAATTGGCAACATAAGTGTAGATAAGTCGAAGGGGAGAAAAGAGGTGGTCATGGTAGTGGGAGATGGGTAGATGTGGGTCTAAATGTGATGAAATATTCTTATATTGAGATGAAAGTGAACTTGTGAAGAAAGATAGAGGCGCAGTGCTGTGCTAGATTATAGATAATTGGTGCAGGCGGTTAAGAGGATTCAAATTATTAGAAAATATATATATAATAAAAAAAAACGGCGCGGTAGTGTAATGGTTATCACGTTCGGTTCACAACCGAGATGTTCTGGGTTCGAATCCCAGGTCGGGTAAAGACAAAATGAGTTTGTCTTATTAAACGCTGTAACCCCTACTCACCTAGCAGTAAAATAGGTACGGGAGTAAGCCGAGGGTTTGTGACCTTGCAATCCTGGCAGGAGCGGAAGGTTGGATAGCCTACCCTCCTGTGTGTGTGTGTGTGTGTGTGTGTGTGTGTGTGTGTGTGTGTGTGTGTGTGTGTGTGTGTGTGTGTGTGTGTGTGTGTGTGTGTGTTTATATGTGTGTGGTAGTGTGAGTGATATGCGTGTTATGCACTAACACTGGTGCCCTACGCATTAATTATTTAACTGGATAGAAATCACATATATGGAGTATTAATACAATTCAGTATACATTGTATTGAATATGAAGGTTGAGAACAAATGAATGGGCAGGAACAGGTGGGATGGGAGGTCATGTAGCATGAGAGAGGAGGGTGGCCAGGAGACGCGCACTCGCTCTGTCCGACCACTTGCACCAACAGTCTCACTGCCACAAGGTAAGCAGCGTTACTTTCGATGGCCGTTTATCTGCTGCTCCGTCATGCGGAACACTAAAAGGACGACAACAAAAATAAAAAGAAAAATGAGATGGAAAACAAAGCTAAGCATAACTCCAAATTAGTGATGGAATGCGGGGAAGCGATCTGCACTATGATATCAGCTTCCCTATCGGCGAACCAAACCTTGTAGCAATATCTGAAGATGACCCGAGGGGCAGGTGGACTCCTCCGTCCCTTGTCATTGGTCAACCGCATGTGGGGCCCCACTGACGTAGAAGGGGGGAGGGGGCGGGCATGTGGCCAAGGTCGCTGTAGGAATTCAGGTGTGGCAGGATCCATCCTCTATCCCCTCCGTCCCGGGGACGCTCGCCTCCCAGCCCACCCACTGGGATTAGGCAATACCAGGTTGTGCACAGGTGGGTGCTTTCCAGTACTCCTACGACCTGTTGCCTCACTGATGAAGTGAGTAACACTTAGCGGGAGGTGGCTCGTACCAGTATAGGAAAGTGTAGTCATTGTTGAGGTAATAATTTGTACACAGTATACACGTAGATGGTACTGTACGTAAGTGATTTTTAAAGTGCATTTTGTATCCTGTTTAAAAGTGCCATTTCATGAAGCTAATTCTTTGACTTTCTACATACTTGCAGCACCATCACTAGATA
>JAXIVD010002461.1:0-7500 GCA_036785275.1 Cancer borealis
GAAGGAAGAAGAATATGAGAGCTGGGAACAAAGGGAATTGCGGCAAATATTTGTGGGACAGAGTCAGGTGTGTAGCAATGTTTTGTTTGTACCAATCAAGGAAAAAAGTGTATTGGGTATGCATGTATGCATATAATCACTATGTATGATGTCATACCTGCCTTCATATTTACTGAGATACAGCTATGTACTCTTACTTATCCTCTTATAGGGAAATACATATGAATTTGTTTGTATATCATTTGTACTAAGTGTTTACCATATATTATGTAATTTTCAAATTCAAGCAATATCTGCTGTTTTTCAGATCCATGAAATTATAAGACAACTCCATGTGAAGATGGATGAAATAATTGGTCGGCAAGAAAGAACTCTCGGCCTGGTGTCAGCTGTTCACTCTGGAATGGGTGAGTGGAGCATGGTTCTGTGCTGTGATTCCTGCTGTTAATCCGTTTTAGCAAACTGGAAAAATTACACCTCATTTCAACTTTTTTATGTGCAGGAGGACAAGTGGTACCTGTAGGAGGACAGCCACCACCCCCTCCCCCTCCAGGACTGCCAGGAGACTCTATTCGCCGACATGAAGTGGATTCCATGCTCAACAACCAACGAGACATCGCCCAGACTGCCCGTGACATTAAGTAAGATGTCTGCAAGTTTAGCAAGATTAGACTAAACTAGACTTAGGTTTGATGTGGGGAAGAGTATTTGACTAGGTTATTAATTATAATGTGAAAAACAAATATATTTATTGTATTTTTGTGATATTCTTATTTCTAGAATTGGACCACTTTTCTACCTTTGGTTCTATATAACCCCTTCATCTTTCATTCCACTGTGGAGAGGCTTGGATGAATGAATTATAAGCAGCTTTATTAACTTATCATGAGACATGGATGAATGAATTATAAGCAGCTTTATTAACTTATCATTTTATTTTACCAGGAGCTTTGTCACAGAGATCCACCAAAAGAGCACTCAGCTGCTGGGCAACAGCCAGAAGCCTCAGGGGTCTGTGCAGCCAGTGGGTTATGACTTACATGTTACCCTCAACGAGATGAAAGAAGGCTTGAACATGGTTAAGGTGGGTCATGCTTGCAATTCAAATTTTCTGTACGAGTAATCGATGAGGAGGAATTTTTGTATGGTATGAATTGGTAAGTGAATTAGAATGGAGACATAACATACAAGTCCGTAGTATGGAATTGAGAGGTTTACTGCAAATCCCTTACTGTCATCTATCTCTTGATCTATCCATCTATATCTGACACATGTTCCTATGGACTTCCTCATAGGATGGCCACGGCAGAAGTGTCTACTATAAGTAACGTCATAAGAGGATTAAAGCATTATTTGTTTGCTATTGTAATCATGAAACACACTAGATATTAACAGTGAAGGATTATAATGACAGTTAAACAACTTTATATAAATGAATTATATGTAATTTATAGTAATATATATACAAATTACATAAATCTTGGTGGTGTAGCTTTACTCCATTCAGTTTATAAAAGAGGACTAGGGTTCGAATCCTTGAGCTGGCTAAAACCACTTTGGCTTAACTCCTATCATGCTGTAGCCCATGTTCACCTAACAGAACATAAGTAGGAGATAAAGTCAAGGAGCTGTAACCTGATGTTCTGGCAGGAGTGGAAGGCCAGCAATCCTGTCCTGTGTGCAGGTGTGTTCCTGCAGGAGCAGTGAACAAAAGTATTGTGAAAGAGTGATAAGACCGAATGGTCAAATTTAAGCTTAAGTGGTATGTTCTTATGGAAAAGGAGATGGTATGATTAATAACATAATATTTTCACTAATGTTTTTCTGTGTTGCAGAGAGACTTGGGAGCCACTTACCAAAAAGTACTAACAGGAACAGGAGGGGCGTGTCCATCCATCAGCTGTGTGTCAACAACTGTGTTTATCATCTTCATGATCCTGCAGGTGGTGCTTCTTATTGGCTACAACATGTACAGGTGAGTCTCCAGGTTCTCACAGTGATGCTCTTCATGATACCTGACGCCTTTCCTAAGAACTCTCCCAAAGGAATTGCCATGGCAGAAGATTTTCCATTTATTCCTGTCCTTACATTCCCTCCCTACGTGTTCTAATAATCTCAATCTTTTTTTTCCTTTATCTCACATACTATAGCACTCTGGCCTCCCATTTCACTGAGGGTCATCCTCTTGCACCTTTTTTTTTACCTCCATACTTACTGTCCTCTCTTTCTTTAGAGGAATCCACCACTTTCTCTTATCACACCTTCTATGCTTCAGTGTTTGCACAAGATTGAGCCAAGATACATTAGTTCATATGCCTCTTTCATTCTTTCCCCTTTCAGTCTAGTTTTACATTCCTTTGGACACTCAATTCTTAACTTAATTTAATTTTAAAAGATGTAAAGTTATGGAATTTGGTAATAGTTTGAGGTAATCAGGAAATTATTAAACTGAATGGAACGAATTAGCAAAACCACTGAAGAAAGGAGCTGAGAGTATCAATTTCAAATAATCTGCTGCCTGAGAAACAGGAAGGCACATGATGCAGTGGGAAATATAAGAACAGCATTCACGTATTTGGATGAGGAGATGATTAAGAAATTTGTTCCGTTCAAAACTGGAATATGCAGCAGTCACATGGTCATTGAATAAAGAAAAAAAAAAAGAAAAAAAAAAATATGTATATATATATATATATATATATATATATATACATATACATATATATATATATATATATATATATATATATAATATATATATATATATATATATATATATAAATATATATATATATATACATATATATATATATATATATATATATATATATATATATATATATATATATATATATATATATATATTATAGTATATATCTACGCGTGGACATTTGATACAGGGTTAGTTTTAACAAATCCATCAACAGATGCTTTGTTATGTTTGGTGATTTTTATTATTTTTCCAGAGATAGTAAGGAAGCTCAAGCCAAGAAGTTCTACTGAACTGCGCCAGTGTTCAAAGCCCTGTGAGCACAAAAGATTTCTTCCAAAATATTTTTAGATGCCTGATCATTTTGTAGAGTCCATTTCAAAGTTTTAAGGTAAAAATGATTTTTAGGCATTTATTTTTTTATTACCAGAGGGGTTGGTGTATTTTGTTCGTGTGTAAAGGATGTGTAAGATCTGAATCAGTGAAGTTGTTGTTATGTGATCCATCTCCTCTGATAATGTTGCAGATAAACAATGTTGAATATTTTTGAAAGATAATTTGTAAATAAGTGTTCAAGACAGGAATTTCAGAAGAATGCATTTCACTCTAATTTTCTTATGTGATATTTTAAAATTTGAACTAGTATTCCTTTTAATGACTTTAACGTGGATTGAATTAAGTTACTGTTGAAATTGTATTATGGTATGTGATGAAAATTCTTTGGATTTTAACTTGATAGTTTTGTGAAAATGGTGTTTGTTTAGTTGTCACGAGTACATTTGATTATTATTCCATCAGGTTTTAGGATCTGATGAAGTTGTTTGCTTATAACCCTTAATCACTTCATGAGGTATGTGCCTATAACAGTTTTCCATTTATTACTTTTTCAGTAGTAATAATGAAACTTGTATAGCCAGTATTAACTATTCACAAAACTTCCATGAAAAGTAGGAATGTTCTTGACTTGTATACATAACTTTATATTTATTTATATATTTTATTAAGAAAGTTCATTCCATCATTCTTCATTTAGTTACATGTCATATAATTTTCCACTTTTTTCGTGGATTCTATATGTTGTGTGGAGGAAATTGTTCTGTTAAAAATAATTATATTTTATTATTTAGTATTATTTTTTTACTTATTTGTTTTATATTACTATTGTTATTGAAGTTTTACACATGGGAAATTCCGCTAAGCAAATCTACATTCAGGGGAATATGATGTGACTTCTTTCTTTAATGAGCAGCATCACCATGAATACCATCTTCATCCCATTCACTATTTCCTCTTGACCTTCATAAACAAACTTGGGCTGTACTGAAAACTACTGAGGGTTACATTCCTTGTGATGAATTTATTGTTACATTTTTGTAGATAATTTTCTTTGTTATTTAAGTCAATAACGTTTTGTATGATGTTTGTTTCAATTATTTCTGCTTCTTTAGAATAATGTGGTTGAGGTTTCATTTTGGTGTGTCATGCAAGTATTATTTGTTGTCAATAGTGGGTTTCAAAACAGATTCGGCAGTTATACATGTGAAAGTTGTAGGAGTCGTAGCCATCCTATTACTTTCATTGATGTCATTACTACTGAAGTTCATGACTAACTCTTATTTTAGATGCTTCAGGAGACTTATTGTTACTTGCATTGTTTCTCATTTTCAAACATGTCATATTAACAGTGGATTGATGTATTTTAAGATTCATTAAATTATTGAGATATTTTCTACTGATATTACTGTTTTAGTTTCTTTTTTATGATAAAACTATGATAATTCATTTTAAGAACCCCTTTGATTACTCAAATTAAATTAAATCAAACGAAATGTGACCAGTCAGCTTTTCTCAGGGATGCTGAAATAACATAATTAATGTGTAAGACAACTAAGAGTGGAGGAGAAAAAAAGTAAGTTGTCATATTTAACAATATATTTGATAAATGTATAAAGCCAGTGTACAACAAGAACAGTAATCATTACACAAATCTATATCAAACCACAATTAGTCATTTATATCTTATAAGAAGAATCTCTAACAATGTGCAAACACGTTGCATATATTTCCTTTGTTGTAGGGAGGTCCAGCCTGGCTGCATATTAGCCAGGTTGGAAGAATACTGCCACTATTACCTAGGTGATGTATTAGGGACAGAGCAAGGAGGCTGGGGGGTCCCCCTGTTTTTGTTTATTTATTTATTTCTCAGACAAGGCATAGAGATGGGTTAGAAGATTAAATTCTTCCTGAACTCTAGAGACTTCTTGTCTCGGCTATCCTCCTTTAAGGGGTGTGTAAAGCGGGTATGTATATATACATATATCTATATATTTAGCACATAAACAACACACACTGATAAGAAAAGCACCATACCAACAATGAGGATACATGCATCCAAAGGGGTTCACGCACTATAAGGCCAAATAATACAGGTGCTTCTGTGGTACAGTGCCCGGCTCGTGAGCTAAAGGTTGCAAGTTGGATCCTGGCTCATAGCAGCTTCTTGGTGAGACTAGTAGCACTCTCGTGAACTCTAACAATACCTAGCTTGGGGATTATTTAATCGCCTTTTTCAATCACGTTTTGGAAAACACTATTTTCATCCTTCCTCTACCACATAACATTGGATGAAAACCCCTTTTAGCACTTCAACTATGATAAAAAATTGCTTAAACTCAAACTATCTTATGGATACCAGCTTCCTCCACCTAGCTTAATATACGTATCCAAAAAGATTTTTGACTAACCCTGCGTAACCCAGCCTTGGTCACTTTCATTTTCTAAGAACTGCTGAATGAAACAGACTTGGGGGCAGAAAAGATAGGATGACAAAGAAACTAAATTATTGTGTGGAATAGTGAGTGGAGACTTGGGGAGGCAGTGTGATGGGTATTGTTTAGGGAGAGGTGGAGAGTGTGTTTGTATTGCTTAAGAGTTTGTTTCACTGAATGTTTCTGGAACATTTTTGTGCCCAAAAGGGACAGATGGAGTGTGTGGTGTGATCCTTCAATGTTTCTTCCCATTATGAGACTAGCCCTGTGGTAGGGCTACAAGAATTCTCCATCATAATTCCTGCAGTTCGTAAAAGGCAACAAATGGGATGGAACGAGGGGTCTTGAAAGCCCTCTTCTGAATATTCTACAGAAAGAGAGGGAAGAGAGAGTAATGTCTCCATGAACCCTGGCTTGCCTCGTCTTGGCTACCTCCTTTTAGGGGGATAACAGCCTGGTATAGACATAGATGAGAAAAGGCATAGAAGGGTAGGAGAGGTCAGATTTTACCTAAACCCCATGTACCCTATAAACCCTATTGTCTCGACTACCTTTACTAAGTGAGATATCAGCCAGGTATATGGACATATCTATCTATATACCTAGCTAGTAAATGGTTTGGGGAGATATTACTCTCCCCTTCCCCTCTGTGCCCTGTCTTTGTATCTAATTTTGGCACTAAAAACCATTTGGACGTACATAGTTACATATGACCTTGTTTGTTAGATTGCCTATTGTTCATTTTAATGAACAGCATTTCTATCTATTCATGTGCAGTTTTCGTAAAGTGTAATAATTTTGAACGTCATAAACATATTGATATTTTCTACCAAGTTGATGCTTTAGCTATGAAAATTTACCCTGAATAAGTATAGTAGTAGTAGTAATTGCAACTTGAATTTTGTATTAATGTTGAAACTTTATAAACTTGCACACAAATATAATATCAAAATGCCTAATCAAATTCTTCCTAGCTTCTGTAGGATTTTAAGAATACGTTAGCCTTTTAGGACTTCAACTCTAGGAAAGCTTCTTAAGACACTACACGTGCATACACAAATCTAAGGTTAAATATGTGTCTTTAAAGGTGAATCTAATGATGCGTATTAGTGTACCATAATGACAGATATGATTGACAAATGATCAACACTTTTTAGGCAGAACAGTAACAAATTATATTGGCAACATCTTACTCAAAGTCTTTCAGAAAAAGTAGTACATAATCAATTAGATGTAAAACATAAAACTAAAATTGAATAATAATATAACTTCCTGCTTATGTGTAAAAATAAAGTAAAAACTACTTTAAGATTCTGTATTATTATTACTATTATAATTGTTATTGTTTGGTTTATATTCCCCTGCAGTTAGGGGGGACAGCCTGGTTGTACATCAGTGGCCAGGCTGGAAGAATACTGCCACTGTATTCCGTGTGTCATAAAAGATGACTAGTAGGGATGGAGCAAGGGGGCTGGGAAGTTCCTCCTCTGTATTGTTTCTTCATTCTTTGAGACAGAGCACAGAGGCAGGTGGGAGATAAATTCTTCTTAAACATACTTTAAAGCATCCTTGTCTCAGCTACCCACTTTTTTAGGGGTATAAAACCCGGATACACCTATATAGATATAGTTAGATTATTATAATTGGACATTTGTAAAGTCGAACAGTATACACATACTATGGATATATTTTCTTTCTTGAGAGGGGTGATTAGTAAGCTTGTGGCTTATGGTAAAAAGATTGAATATTTCAGACAAATTGATGTAGTTATTTTCCAACATACAAGGCACCATCAACCCAACACATATGCGTCAGGGAAAGTCAGTCACAAATGGGTCCGAGGGCAAGGGTCGTATATGAAGGATCCTATTGTGGATACCAAGATTCAAATAGAGTATCTGGATCTTGGCGGATTTACGTGACTGATATGATGTACTGTGTTGGGAGGGATGCACTTCTCTTCTCCTTTAGAGGGCTAGGGTGAAAGAAATGTATGTGTATCTTGTGATGTCAGCTTCCTAC
>JAXIVD010002461.1:12500-59703 GCA_036785275.1 Cancer borealis
TCTCTCTCTCTCTCTCTCTCTCTCTGAAGTGAAAAGATTAAGGAATTTGTGTTTTTATATAACTCTTAAAATGACTCACAATGTTATATGGACAGAAAAATACGTTTATTGAGTTTTAGAGATAAGTGTATTTCAATAGAGACATGTATAGGCATGTGTGTGGGGACTGTGGGCTAGATGCTACTTTATTCAAATGAATGCATCTTGTCACCTAGTAGTGTTTTAGTCAAGTGAGAAGTGTATATTCTAGGTGAAGGAAGGGATCTGTGGGCATGAGTGTGCGGCTTCTCCATGGTCTGTGGAGAGCAGCAGCTCCTGGTCGTGCCCGGGTGTTAGCAGATGATGGATGTCTCTGCCCCAGTATAGCCAGGACCTTCACACTCACATACTCCAAAAGCAGGTGAGGGAAACATGACAAAAGCAGCAAAATCCGCACGTTGAACACCAAGTAAAAAGAAAAAGAAAAAATGTCAGTAGTTATTGTCAGGAAATAATTTTGTATCAGATATTGTGGTTCTTACATGATTTGCATATCGTGTAATATTAAAATTTCAGCAAATGTTATAGAATCTAAATAATTAAATGCAAAGCAAACCACATAGGGTTATATTGGGAGTCCTTACAGGCATCACTTTTTATTGTGGAGCTGATGATACTTCCTAGTGAGAAATGTGCATGACTTTGATGCATTGATTTCCTCTTTTGTCATACTTTATGTGCCAAGGGTAAAGAAGTATTAATGTATTTGTGTGTTCAAGGGTTCAGGCTCATGAGAAATTATTTTTGCCATCTGCTATCTTGTATATATTGTATTTAGATTTTGCTGCACATGTTTCACCCACCTGTTTTGAGTTGTTTATGATGTATTGTTTTCTTTACTAGTTTATTTTTTTCTTTTATTCATTATTTAGCTAAGTTCTTTAATAATAGTGTCATGTGCATTAATGGATGAATGTGTCTGCAGCGAACTGAAGAGGAGACAGAAAGCAGAGAAGAAGGCACAAGAAAAGGCAGAAAAGGAGGCACTTCAAGCAGCTAAGCCCAGCCAGGCAGTAGCTAAACCAAAGGTGAGGCACAGACAGCTGCTACTTACAATATTATTCCTCTTATGATGTTGCTCTTTCTGTCATGAAATATTTTTTTAGTAGATTTTCATATTTTCATTAAAATATATATCCACAAGGATTTTGTTTTATGTTTAATTTGCTTTGAATTTTTACTTGTATCAATTTGGTTGAATTTGCACTTTGCAATAACAGACATGAATGGATATACAGTGAGGACTCGGGTTATGAGTCCCTTGATCTACGAGTGCTTTGGGTGAAGAACCCCTTTTTTTTTTTGGGGGGGGGGGGGGGGGGGGGGTTACGAGCGACTGTGTAGGAGAACGGAGCAGATGGTTCCTGGACACACACAAACTTCCACTCTCCTTCCGTTTTTTAATTTAATTTTATTTTTTTTTTTCTGTATTTAACCACCACCCCCTCTCCTCTCCTCAATTGTGACCCCTATTCTGCCTATAAGGGTGAGCCTCCTCTGTAACGTGTCCTGTTGGCTCTGCCCTTTTATCTTCTCTCAGCTGTTCTCTCCCCCATCTCCCTCCCCTTTGTTCGTGTTTGTAGTAGTAATAGTAGTAGAGAGAATAACTTTAAAATGCATAAAATCAAATGCAAAACAAAGTTGAAATAGCTAAATGCACTCATAATCATTAGTTTTTTTAAAAATGTTAGTAAAGTGGAGGAAGAGAAGGAAGGAGGAAGGTGAGGGAGGAGGAGGAGGATTTTGATATGAGTATTTTTGTCTGGAAGGGATTGGGTGAGTTCCCATTACTTCCTATGGTAAAAATTGCTTTGGGTTATGAACATTTTAGGTTATGATCGTCCATTTAGAACGAATTATGCTCGCTAACCAAGGCACTTCTGTATATAAGTTAAATATTGAATTACACATAAGTAATGTGAATACAGAGCAGGAAGTTGTAACAGACTTACACACAATATGACCTGTATTTACAGATAATTATAGAAAGCTAGATCATTGGGTAATTTGAAAAAATTTCACTAAGTTTTAGCTCAACTGTGATGTCATGTGTACTTTGAGAATAGTAAAAACAGTACATTTAGATTAAAAGTATATAGCCACTGCAGATATCTGCTTTCTGTCATATAAAAGAGATGAATTTTGTGTGAAGATTTAATATTTAAGAAAAATATTTGTTTGAACCTAGTTGCTTAGATAAGATGATAAGTGATGAAGACTGTGGCAAAAATACAAACAAATCCCTTACTAACGTCAGAGAATGTTGGAGATTAGCTGATCGTGTTATATGATGTGTGTGTCAGTGGTTACCAAGCATATGATGTTAACTTAACTAAGAGGTAAATTGTTCCTAAATGGCAGTATCTATCTTTCTATATCTATCTGACATCCATTCTTAAGAATGGGTGTCAGATAAATTAATACCCTACTGCTTGCTAATCCTACACTCTCTAATCACAGTTTTTCCAACTAGTCATATTAATATTTACTCCCCTTCCTATTATTTTCAAGTCTTCCAAGTCCCTCTAGTTCTCATGCATCACTGCATCCTTTGCCATTGTCTGGACTAGCTGATTACATCGCATCTTATATTTGATCACAATGCAGTATTCTTATTTTACACGCACAGTTGTATTTTACTATGTAGGCTTGGCACCACTGCTCTTTATTTTTCTCTCACAAGTAGTGTAGCCAAAGTAAGTAAGATGTATAATTTACTTAATTACATAATATAATCTTTCATTATACAGTTGAATATGAAAAAAATATCCCTTGAATTAATTTTAATTTGAGTGAGCATTTAGAACATAAGTATTTTATAAATTTAAGAAGTGCCTGATTGAAGAAGCATGTCATATAATCCAGTTCATTCCTGTACTTATGAGATATGTCATGTTAGTTTGGAATGTCTGTTTCAGATGTTTCTTATGATGATTGCATTCAGTGTGATAGTTTATCTATGTATAATAAATCTCTTCACTGGGGTGTTTTCAGGTGAATGAAGAAGAGACGAGCCCCCATGAATACCTTAAACTGAGAATTCAACATGTGCAGCAGCAGAAGGATGCGGGCCAGAAAGTTTATCCACACAAATTCCATGTGAGCATATCTCTCACGGATTTTCTGGAGAAGTTCCAGAACGTGACGAACGAGAATGTGAGTCAGGAAGAAGTGACCGTGGCTGGGAGAGTTCATGCCATCCGAGAAAGCAGTCAGAAGTTGCGGTTCTATGATCTCAGAGGAGAAGGCGTCAAGTTACAGGTAAAAAGGGCTGTGATGTCTTATTATTTAAGTTTGTGCATTTAAAGATGTTCAGTGAGTTGATCATGCAGGAGAAAAGTGTTCTGTGAATGTGGGAAGGAGGTTATGTAGTACATAATGTAATGTGCATAGTGTACCTCTTCTTTCCTTGTGCTTTTAAATCTTAAATCATCTTGCTTGAAAAAGCAAGGAGGGAGTGCATGGATAAGGATGGGTGGAAGCTCTTCTGCCTTGGCCATGCTTTTTCCTAGAGGAACAAGGCATCAGAGACCGAGATAGATAGAGTAATAACTCACAATCTCTTGGATATAGACACTGCATTGTTCACATCTCTACAGTTACTCACAATGTCTTAGTTTCACAGTCCACTTAAGTGTTAATATTCTTGCCGAAATGCTTATAGAAGTGTGTGTAGTATCGTGAAACTCACATACTTATAGACTAATTATTGAAACCTGAAAACTGTAAAAAAAAATTGTAACCTTGTATAACCTCCATAAAATATTTGCACAGTCATCTTATTAAGTTGTAGCTTCATATTTCTTATACATTCAATTTATTTGTCGTCTTTTTTCTCAAATGCCACTCACATTTGGAAAGGTGATTAAATAATCCCCCCAAAATAGGTAGCTATCAAGATCAGGATTTTGTAGATACTTTATAGATAATTCTGGTCTTATATTTATGAAATTTGTTCCAGGTAATGGCTAACTTGAAATTCTATGAAAGTGAAGCTGCCTTTCTTGAGGACTGTGACAAAATACGACGTGGGGATATTTTAGGTGTGAAGGGTGTTGCCTTAAAGACCAAGACTGGAGAGCTGTCCATCCGGCCTACAAAGCTGCAAATATTGGCTCCCTGCCTCCATATGCTTCCCCACCTCCACTTTGGTGTCAAGGACCAGGAGACCAGGTACCGCCAGCGATATCTTGATCTTATTATTAACTCTGATGTTCGCAAGAAGTTCGTTGTGCGAGCCAATATTGTGTCATATCTACGTAGGTTCTTTGATGACTTAGGGTTCCTGGAGGTAGAGACTCCAATGATGAGCATGATTGCTGGGGGAGCCACTGCCAAACCTTTCGTCACTCACCACAATGAGCTTGATCAAGATTTGTTTCTAAGAGTGGCCCCAGAACTCTATCTTAAAATGCTTATTGTGGGTGGCATTGACAGGGTATATGAAATAGGGAAGCAGTTCAGAAATGAAGGTATTGACCTGACCCATAATCCAGAGTTTACTACTCTGGAGTTCTACATGGCCTATGCAGATTATAATGATCTTATGGAAATCACTGAGAAGCTGTTGTCTGGTATGGTGTACCATATATTTGGGACATACAAGGTGAACCTCCACCCTCAAGGTCCAGAAGGTGAGGTTTGGGAAATTGACTACAAGCCCCCCTACAAAAGATTACACATGTTCCCAGAGCTGGAGAAGATTCTTGGCACCAAACTGCCTGAACCTGACCAACTCGGCACAGAAGAGGCCCGCAAACTGCTCAGTGATCTGTGTGAAAAGCATGAGGTAGAGTGTCCTCCTCCCCGTACCTCATCTCGGCTTCTAGATAAATTGGTTGGTGATTTTCTGGAGGAGCAATGCATCAACCCAACATTTATCATGGACCATCCACAGGTCATGAGTCCCCTTGCCAAATACCATCGTTCCATTAAAGGACTTACCGAGAGGTTTGAACTCTTTGTGGCCAAGAAAGAGATTGTCAATGCTTACACAGAGTTGAATGACCCCCTGGACCAAAGGTCAAGATTCACGCAGCAAGCCCAGGATAAAGCAGCTGGTGATGATGAGGCCCAAATGATAGATGAAAATTTCTGTACATCTCTTGAGTATGGACTACCACCCACTGGAGGTTTTGGAATGGGTATTGACAGACTGAGCATGTTCCTCACTGACTCTTACAACATCAAGGAAGTGTTATTCTTCCCAGCCATGAGGCCAGAGCAACCAAAAAAGACCTCTGAAGATGACAGCAATAAGGAGAATGAACCCGTATCTTAATACTTGCTTAGCATTTATCCTGCTACCAAAGTGTGATCAATTAGTTGATCAACATCTCGGGTGTTTTATTTATTTTCTGAATCCAAATATACTACAATCATCTGTGGTATCTGCACTAAATTAGGATCTTTCAAATTAGTACATATTTGTTGTTTATTTCTAGTTGGGGTTATTTCTATCCTGGACTAATCAATGTAACTTTTACATACTATTGCAATTCTACACCTGTCTGCACTTGCTATCCATTGATTAATTATATTTGATTTTCTGAACTTAGAAATTTTACTTAAACCTCTCTAGGTGAGCACAGTAGTTTAAAAATGGCACATTCTAGTTGCATCAAATTTTCAAACCTGTTCTACGTAGCTGGATTATACTTAATAAGGGTAAAGTAATTAAAAACAATTATATTTTTTGCTGGTTCTTCTATTAAACTTTTTATAAATATATACTTCTTTGGTAGTTTGCAATACCTAAGGCATACAGACTTTCCCCTGTGGTAAGGGACACAGCCCGGTCACATATCACTATGGTTCGTCTATTTTATGAAGATACTTTGACTTTCATAGCAATATATAACCTTATTTAATATATTAATAACTTTTCATATAAAATTTCAAACAGTACACAGCTGACATATGAGAGATAAAGGAATTAAGGTTACTATGGCAACGCCGCTGTGATGGTAATTCCCCCATCGTCTGAGGTCAAAGTATCTTCACAAAGTAGACGGACCATAGCCAGGTTTATAGAAAAATGCCACAATATTCCCTAGGTATCATGAAAGGTGACTAAAGAAACAGAGTACGGGCTGTATTATTTCTTCTCCCTATGTTTTTTCCTTCCCTATACTTTGCTGTGCCATTTGCCTTTTAGCTTAACATAGCACCATATGACCTTTGATGTCTGGTGCTTACTTTATTCGCATGAACTCACTCAACTCCTCCATGACCACACACACTCAGATCATGATTACTAGCTTTTCCCATCTATCAGAACTTCTTGACTGTCCCATACTTATTCTCTATCAGGTGAACAGAGGCTACAATGTGAGTGCAAATAAAGTAAGTGCCAGATATCAAAGGCGTTGTGTTAAGCTAAAAAAACAAAGTATGGGGAAGAAAAGAACAGTTGGTTATAGTGAAATGGTTAGTTAGATTAAATGGAGGATGTGGGTTTGTCAAAACGGCAAAATCAGAGCCATAGTGGAATTTAGAGCTATTAGTAAAAACGGGTGCTATTGGCAAGAGTAGCAAAATCTTCAAGAAAAAAGGGATTGCAAGATGTGTAGGTTGGTGTATTAGACTTGATAGAACATATAAAAAGAATAGGCAGTGGAGGTAATTTCTATGGGAGCATAAACCACATATTCCAGTGGAGAACGGACATTATTGGATAATGGAAGAAAGACACTTAAAGAGTTGTGACAACCTAACCTAGAGAACTGGGATCATGAGAAGTGGAAGGATCAGGAGGAGGTATGGAAATAATAGCAGGAGGGGTTTTGGGGAGAGGATAAATTATGTAATAGGGATTCAAGAGAGAATCCATGAGGTATAGGATAATCAAGAAGTGATTTTGTGGTATATGTAGCTGAAGGAGAAGGAAAATGGGGGAGATGTAGGGGAGTGGAGGAAGGTTATGGTGAGAGGGATGAATTTCTACTGGAACACCGAGGGTGTTATTTGGAGTTGAATGTAATGAGGTAGAAGATGAAAAGGGGAGCGAGATATCTGAAAGATTTTTCAAAAAGACTTCAATCTCAGAGATGGTTTCACTAGTGGGAGAAGTCTTTTTGAAAAATCTTTCAGATATCTCACTCCCCTTTTCATCTTCTACCTCATTACATTCAACTCCAAATAGACCTCCAAAAAGTAAAACCACTTATCAACCCTCTACTCTGACCTCTCCCTCTTCTATAACCCAGACTGTCCCCTCCTTCTCTCATCCTTGTCCACGGCCACGCCCATCCACTACCACTTATCACCTTTCTTTATCTTTGGTCCTCTTCTCTCACCCCTACTGTAGTTCCTTCAGTGCCAGTGACTATTTTCTTTACTAAAACCTCTACATCTTAAACTTCAAAGCTTGCTCTCCTCCCACGCCGTATTCATACACAAAACACCAAGTGTTGCTCCTGTACTCCCTCTCCAAACTGTACTGATCCTACTCATCCTTAATCACTAAAACGTTTTCCCTGCAGCTTCCTGCCAAGTAAAGTTTTATTCCTACTGTCTTCTCTCCAATCTCAGAGATGGTTTCACTAGTGGGAGGAGAGAAGACAGTGGGAATAAAACTTTACTTGGCAGGAAGCTGCAGGGAAAACGTTTTAGTGATTAAGGATGAGTAGGATCAGTACAGTTTGGAGAGGGAGTACAGGAGCAACACTTGGTGTTTTGTGTATGAATACGGCGTGGGAGGGGAGCAAGCTTTGAAGTTTAAGATGTAGAGGTTTTAGTAAAGAAAATAGTCACTGGCACTGAAGGAACTACAGTAGGGGTGAGAGAAGAGGACCAAAGATAAAGAAAGGTGATAAGTGGTAGTGGATGGGCGTGGCCGTGGGCAAGGGTGAGAGAAGGAGGGGACAGTCTGGGTTATAGAAGAGGGAGAGATCAGAGTAGAGGGTTGGTAAGTGGTTTTACTTTTTGGAGGTTTATATGGTTTTAAAGTGGTTAAACTGGAGGAAGATACAGATGTAAAAAAAAAGGGTTAGTGTTAGGGAAATGGATATAAGAGGCGAGGGAATTGAAAGGTGGGTGGGTAGGGGTTTTTGTTTTTCAGAGGCATTTCTTTTGTCAAAGCCGGGAAGACTGTGGGATGTATTTTAGGAAAAGAAGGGGATAGTGGTTAACAAGAAAAGACATGTTCAGCAAGAAATTCGAAACCCAGTCCTATTGGTTTTGAAGTGAGTGTGGCAACCATTACACCATCAGGCTGCAAGAAGGAACAAGGTGAGTGACAGAGGAAGGAGGTGCTCAGTAAACTAGTTTGGCAGTCACATGAATTTCAAGCTCCATCTTATAATTTTGTCTGAACAAAAGGTGCCAAGCCACCAGTTGCTAGTAAATCAATAATATACTGTCACATGCCAAAGTTTCAGATACAAATAAGATAGATAAAGTGAGGGCACACGCTATAGCTGCGGGTGCTCATCTCCCGTTGCATTGGCCTCTAAGCCTGTGGTGGAAATTAATCCGTTACGCTGGGACACAGGGACACAGGGCCACTGTGACATCCAAGTTTCCACAGTTTACCTTCCCCAGGTTTACCTAGGTATCCATTTATCTACCAATCCGTTTGGAAGGATAAACAGCTGAGTGAGCTGTGAGCTGACTGCCTTTGTCCGGGATCAAACTCGGGCCAGCGGGTTCATGGTCAGACATGTTAATCACTGCACTACTGAGGCACTAGTTTCAGATGAGAAGAGAAATATGCGCTTACACATGTCATAATAATGGTTTTGATACTTCTACAGTACCAGACAATCTGCAAATTCTTGGTTCCTCTTTTTTATGAGTCACTAAATGTTTTCTAAACTTCTTTGCATTAGTAAACACAATATCACACTTGTGACATAAGTACTCCTTGTGCTCTTGGTGTATTAATGAATGGGAAGCCAAGCGATATGCATGAGAGAAACTTCTGCCACACACTTTACACTGGTGGGGTTTAGGGTTACTATGGTGTTGGTAATGTGACTCAAGCCTTTTCTTTGAAGCAAAACGCAGATTACAGATATCACACTTAGGACGGGAAGTTGAGTGAGTTTTCATGTGAGCAGCCAAGCCACTGCGCCATACAAAGGATTTCCCACAAACAGAACATATGTGTTTATGAATATTGGAATGGAGCTGCATGTGATGGTTCAGCAAGGTTTGGAAGTGATACCCTTTGGAACAGTAGGGGCACCTGAAATTCTGAGTCTTATGATGATGGAATGCTTTGTGAACTGCCAATGACTTACGCCTTTCAAATGTTTTTTCACATTCTGAACAGGTAAATACATCTGTCAGGTGAAGCTTCATGTGTTGCTGTAGGACCAGTTTTGTTTTGAATTTCTTGGAGCACATGGAACACTCATGTGGACGGGCAGTAGTATGCATGCTTCCATGTCTCAAGAGACCTGAACGTGTTCTGAACGTTGCATTACATATGCTGCATGGGTAAGGAGTTTCTCCAGAGTGTATACGCAGATGTTCCACCAGAACGCTGCGGTTGGTGAAACTTTTGCCACATGTGGAACAGGAGTGAGGTTGTATGTTATGGTGGCTGTTCAGATGACATCTTAGACTGTTGCGACCTCTCAGCATTTTACCACAAATCTGAAGATATTAATTGATAACATACATGAAAACATATTCACAGGAATCTATTGATTGAATCTTGGTTTAATATAGCCATTATAATAACTACAAAAAGTTACACATAAAGAGTAGCGTGATGGGCAATAATTTAGTGCTAAAGGCAGACTCATTTGCAAAATAAAGATTATGATTTTCTTATGCATAAATGGATGAAATATACATGTATATATCAACACAGGAATTACTATAGTTTGCAAGACGAGAATCTGAAAAAATGAATGTTAAAGATCATGGTAATACAGGAAGGAGTGTGGGAAATAAAACCGAAGAAAGATGATTGTGCATACCAATGTCTTCACCATGAGAAGATCCACTGGAATACAGGAGTGAGCAAATGAGTATGATAGATTATATAGCAATGGTTGTAAAATGAGACTGGATTTCTTGGATGTTAAGGTCTTGAGAGGGATTTTAGAAGGGTTGGAGTATTCTGTTTGGCCAAGAAAAAAGTAGGCTAGGATGTCAGTTGGAGAGGAGTGATGTGTTAAGAAAAAGATGTAGTGGCAGCAGAAGTGGCTGGGTACAGAGTACATAATGGTAGAACAAAGGGAAGTGCATGATGGACAAGTGTAATAAAGGAGGTTATAGAAGAGAGGAGGAGAGCAAACAAGAAAATGTTGCAAAAGAACATGACTGGGGAACTCGGAGAGAAGAGACTGGAGCCAAATCTTGGAATAGGGAAGTGAAGATTTTAGAGGAAATAAAGGAGAAAAGCAGAACAAAAATTATATTTCCAATCCCTACTATTTTTTGTAAAGAAAAAATATATCAAATAAATAAAAAAAAAACAATATAATTATAATTAGTATTCAATAACCGAGTTACATTTATATATCGAGTTGAAAACTGTGTGCAATTCTAAATTATATTTGAGAACGGACTTCTGCTTTTTCCTCACTATTATATAAGCTTACATCAACCTAATACTTTGTCATAAAAAAATATATTCCTGGCAATAATCACAATAAAAAAACATTTTTGACCACTGATTCTCATGAAAATTGGTACATAGAGGTTCTTAGGTATTTTGAACATAAATCTGGGCTGTTTTTTAATCTATTCAATTAAAACACTATTTGACCTATGGCTGCCTAATAAACAAATGCAAATAATAATTATTTACCTCTCACCTGGCAATGCTGGTCTACGTCAAACTGCATAGAATAAAACATAATAGTCAAGAGTGCATGCTGTGGAAATGTTATCCAAGAGTGGCATGCAGACTCACTAGTTGGGGGAGGGTGAAAGCATTAAAACTGTATATTAAAGTGGTATGAGAACTTCTGCAAATAGAGTGAGTGAAGTGTGCTCAGCTCCCCATAACCCTTAAGCCCCATGGGGAGTAAGGCAATGAAAGAGGTTTACCGTGCCCATGGTACCCTCAGGCCGTTCATGATTGAATTATTTATTAACCTTTCATCCTCTTAGTACGGCTCTTACACTTTAGGAAAAGAAGGGAATAGTGGGAGGTATGAAACAAGGAGGAACAAAACTAGAAAAAAGAAAAAGGCCAAGAAAAAATGGTATTATTTGAGACTGAAGTCGCTGTAAAGGAGGCCAAAAGGACTCCATCACTGCATCTGGCCACAATCTGTGGTCCCAAAGCTCCTCCACAGTGGCAATGGGTTTGGAAACACAGGTGAGTGAGTTTGGAACACCAACACTTACCTGACACAGCATTTGCTTGGCCTTATCTTGTTTTGATAGTGAAGTTTGTGGAAGTGGGAGTCTGCTTGGGAGTGATGACACAATCTCTTCTGCAATTGGCTCATCCTCTTCAATCCAAAACTTTTTAAACATCAATTCTTTGCTTAAATGTACACCTAGGAATGGGAAAACCAATAAATAATTAAATTAAAAATAAATAAATAAATAAATATATACATATATATATATATATATATATATATATATATATATATATATATATATATATATATATATATATATATAGGTAACTCGTTTTGCGAAAGTTTAAAATACACATTTTTGGTTTAACACTGTCAAGTGCATTTTTGCTTTAAATACACAATATCTTTAGAATTACGTGACGTGATTCCAATGAAAATAAAGTGTTTCTTGCTTATTATTATTGTACAACTTGTTTTATTAGGCACAGCGCCATGTCTGACTTAACTCCAAAGTCTTACTTTTATCAAACCACCACCAACAACCCCTTAACCCTTCTGTGGCGGAAGTGTGTGTTTGTGTATGAAATAGTATTATTAGTGGAAAAGAGGAAATCCTTTCCATGTGAAAGGGTTCCCAGGAACACATCTTTTACAATTCTGGAACTTTATCTGAATATTTATTTTAACCTTCCTACTACTTGAACTCATTTAAGAGGATTATCAAAACACCTGCAACCCTACTTTGACCTCCCTTTTTTGGTTATTTTTTTCTTGATTGCCCCGGCAATACAAGTAGGCCTTTTTTTATTACAAGTTTTATTGCCCTCGGCCAGTTTTCCAATTGCATAAATAAAATAAAAAATAAAATAAAATAAAATAAAATAAAATAAAAAATAAAAAAACCTGCACATTTCTGACTTCAATCTACTATTTCTCCTGGTTGTTTAATAATTTGTCCATCCGACAATCAAAGTTCATAGTATCTCATAAACAAAGGAATAGATTTTCCATGTATTTAAATTATATGGGAAAATAGTTTATATTAAGCAAAATTTTAAATACGTGAACACTCCATAAACAGAACACTTGCGTAAAACGAGTTACCTATATATATATATATATATATATATATATATATATATATATATATATATATATATATATATGTTTTTTCATTGTCAACTTATTTAATTTATTTAAGGTAATAAATAATAAATATATAATGTATCAAAAAATACAAGTGGTAATAATACCTGAAAAGTCATTCTTACTTGGATCACTTGAGAAGTTTCTGTATGACTCCTTCTTCATGCACAAACGGGTTTGCTCTGAGTGAGGTATAAATAAAAGTTTCTCAATTCTCAGATTCTCATTGTGTCCTGCACTGCGGGTGGTACTACTCCAATTTGACAGATCCAAATCATCTTGATCACTGTTCTTATACGGTGACTCCTGTCTGGTCAATGGATACACAAGCACTTTGCTCTGAGAACTCTGTAGTCTTGGCTGATCATTGCTACTTTGATCATAATGGGAAGTAACTTGGATGTTGGTGGTGTGACTCTCATTGAGACTGTAACTGCCATTATATTCTACAGTACTTGAAGTCTGATTCTCAGTAGAGAAAGCAAGGTGTGCATCAGGAATTGTGGGAGGAAAATGGGTCTGAGATGATTCTTCAATATCATAATAAGTTCCTTGAGCTATGTCAGCTATGATCGAATGATCTATTTGTGGATCTTCTTGAGTAAGCTGTTGGTTGTAGGTATATCTTGGGGATGAAGTTAGTGAGAGAAGAGGAGAGGAAGATGAACAAGCAGGATTCACTATTTTTTTTGGATCTTCATTTAAAGACTGGGTTCCATGATCTCGTGTAATTTGACAGGACAATGAGTAATTTGTTGGAGATGTTTGATGATTGCTATGTTGTGAATTATCTTGAGTAACTTGTTCATCGTTTTCTGAAGCAATGTATGATGCAGCATTCTGAATATGTGCTTCATAAGATGGTGGGTTCATAGACTTTTCCAAGATAAGATGAGAGCAACTGGCATCTGAGGATGATGTTAATGTTTTAAATTTACCAAGACTGTAGTAATGTGGATCATGAGTATTTGTTTGTTGAGATGTATAAGGAATGTTGGAAGAATCTGTGTAACACTGGGATGAAGACACATCATGAGAAGCAGCATACAGAGGAAGAACTAGTGACTGTGAATTATCCTTAAACATGGCTATTGCTGATAAGTTTTCCACTGATACAGGTGTATGAGAGGGTTGAGAACGTGATCCTCCCTCTGGTGAAGGATAAGAGGAAGTGTATTCAGAGGAAAAGGACACCCCTTGAGGAGATTCAGTGTTAAGACATGAATTTGGATGCGAATTCTGTGTGTATGAAGAATGACCATGTGAAACTACTGAACGAGCATGGGAAGTGGAATGGTCAGGCATAGTATTTATGACTGCTTCTGGTGACTGTGTTTGGGATAATGATCTTGAAGACTGTGTGTATGATGGTAACTGATGTGAAGGCATGTGTGGTGGATGTGAGGACTTCATAATTAGCTTTGGTTGGGAAGATTGTGAATTAGAATTCAGTTGAGGAGAGTCCATGTAGTGTGTAGGCTGAAGAGTGTGTGCATAAGATCCTGGTTGTGAGGAATCTTCGTATGCAGATGAATGTGAGATAACCTTGTGAATGAAAGTTTGATCTTGAGATGGCATATAAGGTGGAAATGAGGCTGTATTGGCAGAGTTTGTCTCTGTACATGGGATGGAGGAATGGTTATGCAAGACTGAATGTAAACTTGTGTAACATTGAGAAGGCTGGAAGTAAAATGCTGAGCTTGGAGATTGATCACACACATCCAAATGAGGAGACATTGAACTTTGCGCATCTCGTGTATTCAAAGTAGACTGGAAACCAGCTCGTGAGGGCACAGCAGTAGCTCCTGATTTGGGTTCATATGATGCAGCACCACTACAAGAAGGAATGTTGGTATTAGTTTCATGTAACAAGGAAGATGTTGAAGACTGTGATATATGTGCAACAACAGATGTTTGTGAGCAATAAGAAGTGTGGGAGACGGTCCGTGTGGAGGACAGTTCACTAGGTAGGGAAGAATCTGAACCAGCCACACAAATACCTACATAACTAGCAGACAAAGGGTGGGAGTGTTCAAATGACCTGTTCTGGGAAGGCTTTCCAGATGTCAAGAGCATAACTTGGGCATCATCAAGGGAGGGAGATGATGCAGGGAGAGGAGTGTGTGGCTCGTAAGATGGACCTTTATGATTTGTATGTGATTTACTAACAGATGGAGACATACTAATAAACTTATTTAGGGAAGAATTAGAGGCAGATGAAGAGCATGATGAGGCTACTGTTCTTGTATCAATTATACAGGTTTTTCCATTTGGTATTTCAACTGAAAGACTTGATGAAGAATTGGCTGTTACGCATGGCTGAGCACATCTAGCTGAAAGATGGGAAGATGATGATGGAGATATGTGGCTGTCATTTACATCAGACATTTTACTGGAAAAATCTAACCTCATTTCAGGTATTGTTATACTACTTGATGGATTGGATAGTCTTTCAGCAATATTGTGCCTTTTGTGTTTCCATTCACATTTCTTTCTCATAATGTGGAACAATTTAGGGCCACTGGTTGCAGGTTCGCATGTATCTGTTTTGGACTTGCTAGGATCCAGTTTAGTTTCAGTACTTTCTGAACTAGAGCAGATGGCAATCACTGAGTCCTGTGGATAAGGTGGTGGAGAGTGTTGAGGAACATCTTGCTGATGGGTAAAATTACTAGACTGATTCAGGTATCCTTCTGCTGACAAAATGAATGACTCAGGTGAATACATGGAATTGGTACTTTCTCCTATGGGTGCTGATGAACCTTCTCTTACACCATCCTGATCAACATCTGAGGGTTTCGTCTTGATAATTTCACTGGTTGTAATACTGTGGTTGTCTATACATTTCTTCTTTGAAAATTTCAATCCTACAGCTTTTGTATAGTTTCCTGAACTTTTGTTGAGTTCGTTGTTGTTGCTTTGGGGGAACTTCTCTTTATCCAATTTCTTTTCCTTGCCTGATTTTCTTTTAGTAAAATCCTTACTGTCATTTTTCTTTGTTTTCTTTCTTTCTTTGGTGGTGGTGTGTGAATGTATATCATCACTGATCATGAGAGAACACTTTGAGACTAGTACTTGGGGAGGCAGAGCTACTGCCTTTCCTGGATTAGAAGGCAGCAGTATCACAGTCTGTGGGTCTGGCTGAGACTTCTTGGGAAGGATGGGCGTTTCAGAATTAGAATATTTACTTTGAATTTGTTTGCCATTTCTTTTCTCTTTATTTTTCTTATAAGATGGTCTTTTTAGATTTTTTCCACTTAAACAAATGGAAGTTGGTTGTCTATCCTTAAGTTCCTGAAAACAAAAATACAATTTTAAAATCCACAATGAACACATGAACATAATTCTTGAATACATATATACATTTGTGTTACAAAATATTATGGATATTTCTTTCTTACATATTTTCCATATCAAATCTGTCTTTTCATACATATGGCAGAAGTATACACACACACACACACACACATATATATATATATATATATATATATATATATATATATATATATATATATATATATATATATATATATATATATATATATATGTATATATATAGACACACTCATACCTCGGTTTTACGGACCTCCCTTTAATGGATATCGGAAGCAGCCAACTCACTTTGTTTACATCAGTGTAACCATAGGTGTAAGTCTGATTTTAAATAAAAATTGTTCAATTACTGTATAGTAGCACCTCGGTATACGTCCGCTTTAGCATAAGTCCAACTTGGTATACGACCTGTTTGGAATCAAAATTTTGCTTGGTATACGACTTGAGGGAGCGTCAGACAACAGTACACCAGCTTCTTCCATTGAGTAAACAACCCGCGCTATAACTCTGTAAATTTTCATGTGATTTTACTTTTTTTGCATGAATTTTTACTAAATTCATTAACCATGAGTTCTAAGAAAGCTAATGAGAAGAGCCAAACAACAAAGAAAATGGTTAGGATCACCATAGAGATGAAAAAGAGAGATTGTTGAAAAATATGAAGGTGGCATGTGTATTCGGGACTTGGCTGATGTATACCGTATGCCCAGAACAACGGTATCTACAATTGTGAAAAACATAGATGTTATAAAATTGGCTAACGTTGCGAGGGGGTGAAATTGCTTACCAAACAAAGGTTACCAAAGTTTTATTGGAAGGGGACTCTCCTTCCAAACAATAACAATAACAATAACACCTCCTCCTCCTCCCTTCTCAGCACCATCCTAGTAGGCACTCGACTCTTCTCGGCAAGTGAGCTTAAATTTTCATTTACAGTATATTTCACCTAATTTCTTTTGCACTGTACTGTATTTAACTTATGTACAGTATGTATTTTAGTATTTAGGAGTGTTTAAAATAAATTTATACAATCCCATCAATGTATAATACATGTACTGTATGCCAATAACAATAGGATTTTTTTTCATGGGAACGGATTAATCATTTTCCTTGTATTTCTTATGGAAAAGGTTGAGTGTGAAGTGTGTTTACATTTTGAATTAGAAGGAAAAGTATCAATAGGTAGAACAAATAAAATGGAGTTAAGATCCTAAAAGGAAAACCTACAAAAACTGGAGGACATGACAATAAGTTGTACATAGCCATAAACCTTAATAATGGATCCACGCCCAGATCCCAGTGGGTGTGTGTTGTGTGCTTCCGTGTGTCCCCTAACTTGGGGGCATGGCGGCCACACACAGACACTCCCGAAACTCTGTTTTTGAACACGCATAACTGCACCAGTTGAGGTGCTCGGAAAGCCCAACCAACCCTAGAGGGTATGTATAGCCCTGCTGGCCTTGTGCCAGCAAAAATAAAACAACAACAACAACAGCCATAAACCTTAACAGGCTACTATCAGGTTACTATAGATTACCCATGTAAAAATGGAATTTCTTTTGAAATGATGATGATAATGATCATCATCATTATATCAATAGCTAACTTAAATGCATTCAGCATGAGTTTGAAAAGATGTACAGCATAGTAACTGGAGTACAACAAACTAGCTTAAGCCTTATTGCCTGGTTATATGATAGTTTACTATCATATACTAGATGAATATGCTGGTGAACAAAATATTTCTGATGGCATGATCAATGTATTTGCTTATGAACTTGGTTTACATAATACTAAAATTGGTCAATAACATATCTGGAGTGCTGAATGTACTTACAATTCTTGATGTAAAGTTCTTTGGTGCAAGAAGAGGACATTGCAGCGTAACATTACTAGATGATGCAGTACTCTTAGTTAAGGGCAGGATGACAGGTGTTGGTTGAGGTACTCGATGGGCAGCCAGAGTGATGGTGGACGTGGGTGGGGCAGGCAGGATGAAGGGGCTAGAGAGAGGAGTTCCTAGGGGTAGAGGTGAAGCTGCTGCTGCTGCAGGGGCTAGGATGATGGTTGTCCGTGGGGAGGAGAAGATACCCTGTATTTGTGGCACACCAGTGCCTTTGGGGAGAATCTGAAAAATTTATGTGGTCAAATCAACATGTGGTTTATTTGTTTATTAACTATTTATTTATTTACTTTTCTTTACATTATTAGCATACTGGTGGGATTAATGTAGCTAAAATAATGTTGGGCAGCATATGAAAAATGAAACACAATCATTCCATAAGACAAGACTTCAATGTATACATTTCTTCCCCTAGTTTTAGTTTTATACTCAACTGATTCAAAGTTTTTACTTTCCTAAACTTTAGTTTTAATTACTTCACCCTTCTTTCAGTCTGAATCATCTCAAATATCTTGCTAAGCATGCATCTGAAGACACTAAATTAATTAAAACTCTCTATACCTATACAAAGTGGGCCAATATTGACTTTAATCCTCTTCAGTACAAATTTATCATATATTTTTCACGAAAGTAACAAATACATAACTTCTTATATAATTCAAATATTAAAATACCGAATTCTCTTATCTAATGGAAAGTTAAGTACAGATGATCCAATTTTTCTTTACTAAATGCACTGTCCGACTGACTTCATGTTGCCTCACGACAGGTAACTGGTAAGACCCCAGGTGTTCGTCTACATAAAGGAGATGTGGTCAGTAATTCAGGTTAGGTTAATATGGATGGGAAGTTGAGGATTAATAAGTGGTTAGTGAATGAGAGGCAGAGTAATGTGAAGGAGTATAATGACTTAGTTAATGAGTCATCGATAGGACAGAAATATTTATCCCTAGCAAAAATATAAGGTCAACTAGAAATTATCTGAAGTGGATGACAGATAGGTTGAAACACATGATAGGGATTAAAAGAGGGATGTACAAACAAATCAAAAGTGGGGAAACGGAGTTAAAAGAGAGGTACACTGCCTTAGCAAGGACAGTTGGGAAAGAAATATGAAGACATTACGAAATTAGGATAGCTAGAAATGCTAAAAGTGATCCTTAGGAGTTTTTTCAGATATACAAAAACAAAAACAAGGATAGAATAAGCCCACTGAAGAGGGATGTGGAGATAATTGAAAATAGTCAAGATATGAGTGTAGCTTTAAACGAATATTTCTTATCAGTATTTATGAAGGAGAACGTGACAACATTACCAGATACGGACCAAGTGTTCAGGGGGAGGGAAGACGAAAGATTAATGAACCTCAGTGTAACAAAGGAACAGGTACTTGAAGATTGATAAGCTAAGGATTAATAAAACTCTGTAGATAGATAATAAACATCCTCATGTATTGAAGGAATGTAAGGTCATAGATAGTTAGTGGAGCCTTTAATGAATATATCTAATAATTCACTAGCCTAGGAAAAAGTGCCCAGTTTTTGAAGACAGGCGAACAAAAGTCTAGTTTCTAAGAAATGTATTAAAATCGTGATGAGCAATTACCAGCCTAGTCTAACAACAGCAAAATGCTTGAATCAATTATATCAAAGAAAATATGAAAGCATTTAGATTACATATATTAATTACCCACTCTCAGCATGGATTCACTAAGGGTAAATTGTGTCTCAGTAATCTTTTATCTTTCTTTTGGGTAGTTGATGTGACAGCTTGTAACCATATAGAGTATGGAATCCTTTGTACTATACATTTAGGTAACATGGTAATATGTACTACACTTTTCCTTATCACAGATACCATAATTTCCTTATCCTTTTAAATCAAACAGCGTTTTTAATCATAGAATTTAAAAATTTTCCTTCACTGTAAACAATTCTATCATCACTCAACTTACCAAGGTCAGTGGTTTTAGTAAATGAGGATTATTCAATTATTCATTCTATAGCACAGGTGAATATGAGAACTTAAATGGATGCAAATTGGAGCACCTTGAGCTATATTTTTGTTCTGCATTACTTTTTTCCTTTTTACTGGAAAAGAGTGATGGTGTCTGTGAAATAATTTAGAATCAGCAGGATGCTTCAAGGAGCCTGTCTTTGTGTACGTACACTCACATGGTTTCTAAACCTTTCTTCCAAAGGAGTTTTTGATGTTCATATGTTCAAAGTACAGGTTAGGAAAAGTATTATCTTACCGGTTTCATTCTTCCTTGATGCAGTTAACTTTGATGAAACTGTGTAGGTGCATCAACTAAAAACAAAGAAAAAAGTAAAAATCAGTGTTAATATTCATAATATTCAATCTACATTTATAACACAGCAACTATCAATACATATGCAAGTCAAATAATGGTGTATTATAATGGGTACAATGGGAAGCATCTTCCCACCAAATACAATTAAGGAATCAAGGCTACATGATACATGATATACATATATGGATAAATTAAAAGAATAGGTAGCATTATATGCAATATAGGACTTAAATGATACTCTACTAGTGAACATAAGTATTAAGTAACCAACAAATGAAGAACTTGTATGCATGAAAGCTGCGAGAAAACTACCACTATATTCCCTGCGGATTGTAAAAGTTGTAAAAGGATCTAAAAAGGGATGGGCTGAGGGAAGCCTCTCCTCTGTATTCCCTACTAAGAATAAACAAGGTGCAGAAGGGGAGGGGAGAATAAAGTCTCCAAGAACCCTAAATGCTTTGTTTTGACTGACCCCTTTTAATGCAGATATAAAACAGGTATATAGATAGATAGATATAGATAATGTGCAAAGCTTGAATGCATGAAAGTTTTATGAAGGTTGGAGATTAACTTTCAAAAAATAAGAACAGAATTTGAGGCAGAGCAGTAATAAAATGTGAGTATATCTTTAACATTACAACCTGTTTGCTTTGTTTTAATGTAATGTTTGCCTGTTTCCCCTCTCTAGCACCTAGTTGGTGTCTTAAATAAAACTCGTGAGACAGCTCTGAGGATCTGTTGTTGTCAGCACTTTGATGAGAGGCTCACAGCTCATATAAATGCTCCTAGTACTTTAGTACATGAGGACCATTTATTTGTAATGAGTCTATATACTATGCTGTTATCCCCCTAGAGAGGGGTACCCAAGACGATTCTAGGACCAAAGTACATATGGAAATAGTTCGTATGCATAAAGTTTGTACGCAATTGTTCGTAAGGGATAAAATTAGTTTGAAAAAAGTCCGTACCAAAAAGTTCGTACGCTAAAGTTTGTATGCAGATGTTCGTATGGTACGTATGTATATATGTAAAATATTCATAACGACCTAATCTAACCTAACCGATCCTAACGCGTATGAAATTTTTTCTAACGAACATTGAACCTTACGATTTTTTTTCCATTACGAACTTTTGACATGACGAACTTTATACCCTACATACTTTATCCTACGAATTATTGCCATACGAACTTTTTCTATACGAACTTTTGTCCGGAACCCACCCAAGACAAGGCACGCCAGGGTTCAGAGAGACATTATTCTCCCCTCCCCTGCTGTGCCTTGTCTTTCATAGGAGTCTTTCATACAGAGTGGCTTCCCAGACCACTTGTTCCGTTTCTTTTGTTGCCTTTTAGGAACCACAGGGATTACAGTGTTGGAATTCTTGTAGCCTCCACCACAGGGCTAATAAGTAATAGAAAATAACGAGGCACATTTGATCTGTGATCAGCTGATGATAGTTGAACAGAGTGATACTCCCGCTTCATGGCTACACTTCCAGCTGTCATTGTCAGAGTTACATGCATCCTTAAGCCTTTACTGAATTTTCCTACATTACTCACATTACACAACATAAAGGCAATTAAAGCCAATTACAATAGTCATCTCTCAATCCTCTCTTGAAACGGTGAAGGGCATTTCTAAACTAAATGATCACTTAGTCACCTCCTAACCTCTTAGTAGATGCAATGCTTATTGCCCCACCATGTTGTTGTTACTTATCAGCACAACTATTGCACGGATGATATTGATATAAATATGGTCTTACATACCATACATAGTGTACTCAACACATCTGTGACGGTTTCAGGCGATGCTCATCATTATTTACTTCGAGAAGCGTCTTTCATATTCTGTGGGGCAAGCCAGCTACATTTAATTCCAACCAAAGACTTTGGCTACAGTAGGTTAGCTGGAAGGGGGTGGTGTGGGTACCACCCATCTAGGAGGTTATTACATGATTTAATTATGATTATTATTTGATAGACACCAGGCTTTCCACCCAAGCTAAGCGATTATTACACGAGTTTTGATTAGGTTAGGTTAGGTTTGGGGCATCTGGGTGATGGGCTTGCCCCCTAGTCAAGAGGGTATCATGAGTTCAGTTTAGGTTAGGTTGGGGGGGGGGGTCTTGCTCCCACTAGTTCAGAGGTCATTACGTGAGTTAAGTTTAAGTTAGGGCTGGGGGAGGGGTGTCCGGGTGCTCGTATTCCCTCGGATCAATTTAGTTTAGGGATCTGGTTAGGTTATATGAGCTTTTAATATTTTATTTAAAAAAAATAAAGGTTTTTCACCTAGGATTTATTTCAGATTACCATATATGGCCTATATTTGCCCACCCTAAAATCCACCTTTCCCAAGTTTGTTGGCTATAGGAAGAAGATAGAGGACGAGCAATAGTTATACAGATTTATCTATTTTTCTAATAACCTAAATAAATCTAACCTAATATAAACAAACTAGAGTGGCTTCGCCCACTATCATATTTTTTTTTACATTAAAAGATTACTGGCTAAGGGAAAACAAAAATAAGTAAAAAAAAAAAAATAATAAATAAATAAATCCCGTTTGTCGCCAGACCCTGTAAAGAGGACAGTAGGAGAAATATAAACATGGGGGAGTACAATTTAGTGTGAGAGGTGTCTTAACACTCCTCTTTTGAAAGAGTTTGTCATAGGCAGGTGGAAAAACAGACAAAGGAAGAGAGTTCCAGAGTTTACCAGTGTAATTACTAAACAAAATTAATATCTCAGGAACGAGTTATTTCGGAGGGAAAAGCAATACAACATGGTGACACCGGCGTGGCTTGTGTTTACAGTGTTTACAGTGATTATTAAGAGGGAACATTTATAGATTGGTAGAGTATTCTGGGCTGGAGGTAGCCCTAAAAGGTGTATAAATGTTCAGTAACGACTGCAACAAGTGTAGGCAGGAGGTGAAACAGTGGGTTAAGACGGTAGCTTCAACTAGCTTGCCAGAAGTGTGATGACTGGTACCACCTGAAGTGTGTTGGCCTGCAGAGCGTCAGCTATAAGGTTCTTAAGTGTAGGAACCTACTGTTCCTCTGCGATGAGTGTGTAATGAGGGTGGAGGAGGGGGACTGGGAAGCCCTGACTGTGAGGAGTGAGGTCGAAGGATCCGACATGGAGGAACATGTGGAGGGTAAGGAGGTCACCACAGAGAACGGGGCCGGGTCTGTCCCCTCTATGAGGGAGGAGGGCCAAAGCAGCAGGGATGGCGAACCCGGACCCAGCAGGGAGGCATGTGGACCACTGGACTCGCCGAAGGGACAGCAGGACCACACATACAGTGAGAAGGCTGGGAGGAAGGAGCAGGAAAGGGTGAGGGAGGACAACCCTGACAGGGAGGACAGGTCGGAACGCCCCAAGCAACGACAGAACCGGGATGAAAGGGAGCCGGAAAAAGGGCATGATAGCAAGGTGAGGAAGGAAAGGATTAGGAGGGAACAGGAGGATTACAATAGGAAGGAGCAAGAGAACAGTGGCCTGAGGGAGCGAGGGGACCATGGCAGGGAGAGGCCAGGGACGTGGATGGGAGTGAGGCAACACTCCTGGGAGAAGGTGCTTGATAGTAAGCAGCCATTCTTGAGGACAGCCGGCAAGGGAGGAAGTAGCAGACTGTGGGTGTTTGGAGACAGCCTCATGCGAGGAGTGGGACAGGCGATCCATTCCCTGTCAAAAGACAGGTACGAAATTGTAGACAGAAGTGTGTCAGGAGCATCAGGGACATCTGCAAGACTGTGGAGGATAACCTCAGCCAATTAATGCCTGAGGATCTGGTGCTGGTGGAGGGAGGAGGGAACGGTTTGGAGAGGATAGGTGGAACGGAGACTACGAGTGATGGAGGAGATAGTAAGCATGGTGAAGGGGAAAATCAGCAGGCGGCCCTTGGTGATGTGCATCCCTATGAGGCGAGGCAAGGAGAGAGGGAGTTTTGGGCAGGAGAGGAAATGGGTAAACAGAGTGTGTGTTGCAAAGCTGGAGGACTGGGGGTGTGATGGGTTGAAACTGTGGGAAAGGATGGACTGGAGGAAGGTGTGGGCACAGGACGGTGTCCACATGTCCAACATCGGGAAGGTGTGGACGGCGTGGAATGTGGTGGAGTGGGCCCAGCACTGGGAGGAGGCCAGGACAGGCAGGCAGGAATAGGGAAGGGCGCGGAGGGGAGAGATGCTGTTTGCTTTCCTAAACACGAATGGGTGGAGTGAGGGAAAGTGGAGGACGTTGATAGAAGAAGGGAGGGAGTATGATGTGATAGGAGTAGGTGAGACTGGGTGGCATGATAACGTTGGGTGGAGTGAAGGAGAATGGGTAGTAATCAGTAGAGGTAGGCAAGCTGGAGAGAAGAAAGGTGGAGGGGTGGGGGTAATTATGAGGGAAAAGGAGGGTAGGAGCATAGAGGAGGTCAAGTTAACTAGGGAGGTGGACAGTGGACTGGGATATAATAAGGGTGATATAATAACAGTAAAGGTTAGGGAACAGGAGACTGATTGGTGGGTGACTGTGGTGTATATGGGAGTTGAGAGCCGTATTAATTAACTACGAAGATAATAAGAAGCTGTATGAGACATTGAAAAGCATTAAGGAAAAGGTAGGGAGGAATAGATGGGTAGTAATGGGGGACTTGAATGGGCACATGGGGCTAATGGAGGAGGTCGTTAACAAAAACGGGCAGATGATATTAGAGTTTGTTGAAGATACAGAGCTAAGGATCAAGAACTGGGAGTTAGAAGACCCGGTGACATGGAGAGACAGGAGAAGTGAGTCTGCAATAGATTATGTGTTGGTAAATGATCAGGTAGAGAAGCAGGTTTGCAGAATATGGAAAAATGAAGCAATAGACTTTTCAGACCACATCCTAATAGGGATCACATGCGGGAAGACAAGGAAAAGCACAGGAGTTAAGAAGGAATCCTGGAAAGAAAAGTGGGATATAAAGAATGCAGATTGGATAGCTTACTGCAGAGAAATGGGTGAAACCATGCCAGGAAAGATAGAAGAGATAGGAAGGACAGTGAGCGAATGGGAAGGGGATATTAAGGAACACATAAAACGTCAGGCGTTGGAGTAAAGAAGTTCAAGGTAGGGAAAATAAAACTGAAGGGATGGTGGGATGAGGAGGTAGCTAAGACGATAGGAGACAGGAACAGGGAAAATAGGAAGCAAAGAAGCTTAGCTAGACTGACAAAGCGAAATGGAGGAAGGTACGAAGCAGAGTAGGCAGAGGCGTGGGACAGGTATGTAGAGGCAAAGAAAGGAGCCCAGTCAATCATTAGAAAAAAGATAGGGAAGTGGGAGGAAGAACAGGCAAAGATACTGAGCAGCATGCCACGGAGGGAGAGAGAAAAGGAAGCTTGGAGGCGGTTAAGGAGGAACCTGGGTGGAACAGGTGCACACCAGGAAGTTAAGCTGAAGGTGAATGGCAGGGAGGCAAGCAGCGAGGAGGTGGTGCCTGTGATAGAGGATTACTGGAAAAGGGTAATATGGAATGGGGAAGAGGAAGAGGACATGGGAAACTTGGCTCTATACAGTGAAGTTAAGGAGATGGAGAGCATAGAGATAGAGGAGAAGGACATAGAAGCAGCAGTAAGAGCTATTAAGATAGGAAAAGCAGGTGGAATGGATGGAATCTTCGGAGAATTTATAAAATATGGAGGGGAGGCACTAAGGCAGGCAGTAGCTGGGCTGTTCAGGAAGATACTTGAGGAAGGGGAGGTGCCTCATGATTGGAACAGAAGTAGGGTTACACTAGTGACTAGTACACAAGGGAGGGGGTAAGTCAAGGCAGGACATAGGTAATTACAGACCCATAGCAATAATGAACACCCTGGCTAAGACATTTGGATGGGTGATAAATGATAAGCTGAGGACATGGATAGAAGAGAGTAGGGTGCTCGGAGAGGAACAAAGTGGTTTTAGGAAGGGGAGAGGTGTTCTAGAAAATGTGCTAGTGATGAAGGTCATAGAGAAGAATAAAAAGTTAGGAAGAGAGCTGTACTTAGTATTCTTAGACTTAGAAAAGGCATATGACAGGGTAGATAGGAGCAAGTTATTGACATTACTGATGCACAGAGGGGCAGACAGGAAGGTAGTGCAGGTGATTAGAAAGCTGTATGAGGATAACGAGGTGAGGTTTACATTAGGTGATATTGGCACTGGATGGCTTAGAAACAATGTAGGAGTACGTCAGGGATGTGTGATCTCCCCAACATTATTTAATTTATACATAGAGGAGTTGATAGTGAGGATTAGGATGACAAGGAAGGGAGCCAGAGTTGGGGATAGGAGATTAGGTTGCTTAGCTTATGCTGATGACATAGTGTTAATGGCAGAGAGCAAGGTGGACATGGAAGAGCTGTTGCAGGTAGCCAATATATATGGGCGGGAGTGGAATGTTAGGTACAGTGATAGGAAATGTAAGGTGATGGAGTTTAACAGCCAGGAGGGACAGTGGGTGTTAGGAAACAACATACTGGAGGTGGTGGATAGGTACACTTACCTAGGGTTAGAAGTGAGTAAAGAAGGAATAGGAGAGAAACAGATGAAGATTAATGAGGGGAAGGCCAGGGAGATGACAGGAATGATAATTAATGCAGGTGGTAGATCAATTAACAAATATGAAGTAGGAAGGAGTCTATGGAAGGGGATGGCTGTGCCGTACTGTTTATATGGGTCTGAGATTACCTATTACCGGGAGGGAGACCTAGCAAAGCTGGAGAGGAGTCAGAACAGAATAGGTAGGTGAGGGTTGGGTGCCCCACGCAGTACAGCAATAGAAGCCATTAGAGGAGAGATGGGCTGGAGTACCTTCAGGGAGAGGATAGTTAAAGGGAAATTAAACTTCGTAAAGAAGATGGAAGGACTTGATGAGGATAGGTGGGTAAAGCAGGTACTGAGGGAAAATAATGGCAGGTCATCATGGAAGAAAGAAACGAGTAGATGGAAAAGAAGGGAGAATCTGGAAGAGGACTGGTATAGGATGAAGCCCAGAGAGGTAAAGAAAAGGATAGAAGAGGGTGGATTAGCTAGATGGCAGGCAGGGATGGAAGTTAAGTCCACACTGAAGTGGTATAGATGTAAGGAGAGGCCTGAGGCACTCAAGTGGCATTTAGGAGATTGGGGCAGCAGGCTACTAGTAAAGGCTAGGACAGGTACACTTGAGGTGAATGCGAGGAACAGGGATGGATTAGATCAGGACTGTAACAGCTGCAGAGGAGTCAGGGAGACCATAGGACACTTCTTAGTAGAGTGTGGCAGATACGATGAGGAAAGAGAAAAGCTGATAGGATCCATAATGGCAGTGTTAGGAAGAAAGGAGTGGTGTAGAAGACTGGAGGAGGAGGAGGACGGAGGAATCCTTACAGTGCTGGGCCTGTACAGGGGAGAGAAGGAGGGAGAGAGAGAAAAAATCATAAGAGCGGCTAAAGAGTTCCTGACACAGGCGTGGGGAAAACGGACATAATAGATACCAGGAGCAGAAGTGAAGGAAAAGAGGACCTACGAAGCGATAAAAAGCGAAAGAGGTCACAAGAAGAAGTGTCATACATGTGCAGCAGGCACCTCATATAACACGTAGGTGTCCTTCGTAGTGAGACGGGTGTAACACTGGAATACCAGAATTTATGGTCGTGGTGGGGGTAACACTTGATTGAACCATAAGACAGTGTGCACAACTTCAGCGTAAAAATAAACTTCACACCCATCAAGTTCATCATACCAACCTCCCACAACACAAGGAAGCAGCTTGCTGATCAGAGGTCTTCTAATTCCTTTTAGTGAATCCAGCGACACCAGTCGATGGATCAGCAGCCTCCAAGAACTATCTTTTCTCAGATGTAAAGTTTGTAAACAAACCGCATTCAAAAAATTATTTATTTTTGTATATGTTGGTAAATATATACTATGAAACTGTGCGACTTTTTCCTTAATAGCACTCGAGTTCTTTTTAATTTTCATTACTACTTAAACCTTCATTACATATTTTATTTCTCGCTTATTCAAACGTGCCTCCGCAGGGTACGTAATAGTTATAGTAAACAAAGTCAGCTGGAATGAAGAGATTAGCATATACTAACCACACCGCAGAGGAAAACAAAATAATGCTATATAAATTTTGGCAGATAGGAAACAATAAACTAAAATAATTAACATCTTAAAACATACATAAAAGAGCCAAACCGCAAAAAAGTAAACAAAGAATAGGAAGTGCCGTTCAAAAGGCAATACACACTGTAGCCTCTTCTCCAGTGTCTGGGGATCATTTCCTTGCCAATGACCTTTGCATCACTTCCAAGGGGCTCTACCTCTACCGCAAACACTCCTCCCTCCCTCCCTCCCAGCAGCCTTGGGTGTGGAAAACAAGTTAAACAACCCGAGTGTTAGGATGTTACTCTCATCCGCCTCCGCCACACAACACACAGCTCACCTACACCTCCAGCAGGCTCTATCTTCCCCAGCACCAGCAACAGCATCAGGCCCTGAGGCTGTAGCAGAAGAGTAAACACACGCCATCAAGCAGAGACTGAAAGCACAACATACAGAGGTGTGTGTGTCATTTACATACTAAAAACATTATTAATGCCAAAACTGATCTCTGTTACTCCACTTTTCACTTCTCTCCATTCTAATTTTTTCTCCCTTACTACTGTTCTCATTTCCTTTCCTTTCAGGTAGTCTTCCACCCAGTTCTTTAATGTAACTTTTAATCCTCCAATGTGTTCCAACTTCCATAGTAATTTTCTGTGCGTGCACGTGTGTGTTTGTGTGTGTGGTGAGGGCAGCAGACAGGTGTGTGGTGTGTGTGTGGGAGGTAGCAGACAGGTGTGTTGTGTGTGGTGGTGGCAACAGACAGGTGTGTGGTGTGTGCAGCAAACAGGCATTTGGGACATCAAACACTACCAGTTAACTACAGACCAATCAGCCTTATATCCGTAGTTGGTAAGTTAATGGAAACTATAATACATGATAAACTAGTGACTTTCTAGAATGAAATATTATGATTACTAATACTCAACATGGCTTCCATAACAAATGCTCATGTTTAACGAATCTGCTTCACTTTTATAACAACCTACAGTGCTCCCTCCAATTTTGCGACCGAGACACGGGAGAGAGAAATGGGAGAGAGAGACGGGACAGGAGACTTGGCAGCGCGTAACAGACTGGCAGAGTGGGAGTGGCTGTATTGCCTCTGCCGACTGCTGCCTCCAAGTGATAAGAACATAAGAAATGGGGAGACTGCAAGAGGCCAGTTAAATGACCTTTACGAGGCAGCTCCTTGTCCCCAACCCTTGGAATAATCCAATATTTAGCCATCCCACCTGTCATCCCTATTCATACTCTGATCCAACCATCTTTTGAAGCTACCTATTGAATGCTAGTGCTGGGACAGAATCGTATGCTCATATCAAGTGGGATCTAGTGAAGTAGGCACAGAATAGTAAGGCTTATAGAGCAGTCCTGACTCGTACAAAACCACCACTCAAATGTATATTTTAACTATCCTTCTTCTCGTCTGAAAAGATAGGTGTATGTAAGGTTTATACTGTACCATAGATTTTCATTCATTTATCATTTTTTCTTTTTTTTGTAGTTTCCAGGATCAGAAACCATCACTTCTTAATGTCATGAATGATTAAACTGGTTACAGGAGTGGCATTTTGTGAGGGTACAGATCCAAGTAATTATCTAAATATAAAAAGTGCAATCAATGTGATGAATCAATTACAAAAAGTAACTGTTGCAGTCTTTCAGTTTATTATCTACATCCAGATCATATAAAAATTTTGAGGCAGTAGGTCAAAAATTTAAACAGGGTACTTCCAAACACCCTAGCAGTGAGAACTGAAGCAGGCGGAGCAGACCTAAGCTCCCAACATTGTCTATCATTTTCAGTGATCCACCTGTTCTTATTCTCATCTGATAGTTCAAATGATTTTTAGCCTCTATTTGTGACTGTGACTGACTAAACATGGCTCACACACCTTCCACAAATTTTATATGTATACTATTATGTCTTTATTTAAGCACTTTTCAAAGATACTGTAAAAAGTCTAAGAAATCCAGTAATCCGAAGCATGTATTCCATGTCTTTTGAATTAAAGAACGTTTACTGTACTTGAATTATCAAGTATGGTGATATTTTAATATCTAAATATAATGGTTAATTTTCTTCTTTTGTAGGTATCCATGATTCCAATCCTGTCAAGAACTGTACTGAAGAGATCCTGCCTCCTCCCATTACTCAGGAAGATCCATATAAATCTGTTTCCAATGGCTCAGAGCAAGTTTGAGTATGTCAAATCCTTTGAAGAGGAAGGACAGCTTGATCCACGACACTGGATTGTAATTGGACTTAAAGTAAAAAATCATGAAGAACTTTATCGCGTGCACAACTTGAATCGACCGAGTGATCACAGCCTCACCAGGTTAATGGAGGCATCAGTGGAAGTTGTTATGCAAGACTTTAAAGAAATAATCTTCTGTTACAGTTTTTCCCAAGAATTTAATTTTGTGTTCTCAAAGAATACAACAATGTACAGAAGAAGAGGACCTAAACTTTTGACTAATGTGTGTAGCCTTATGTCTTCAGCTTTTGTGCACAAATGGCCATGTTACTTTCAGGGTTCAGCTTTAGCCTTCCCACCACTAATAGAAGGTGCTGTCCACTTACTACCAGATGATCAGAGTTTGCGAGACTACATGACCAAATGCCAAAATGTCTGCCACCATCAAAACCTTTACAAAACTGCATTTTGGGGACTCGTCTCTAAAGAGGGATTGTTGCCTGAGGAAGCTACAGAAACTTTGAAAGGAGCAAATGAAGGAGCATTAAATGAGCTTTTGTTTACAAATTGTAACGTGAATTATAATAAAGAAGAAAATGTGTTCAAGAAAGGGAGTATTGCTCTGCGTAAAAAGGTGCAAAAAGCAATTACCACTCAGAATGGATCCATTATTCAAAGAACTAAGAGTACTGTCATTGTGATGCATACAGATCTAATCAAAGACAGCTTCTGGAGTGAAATGTTTGCGTTGGAACAACCTACCGAGTTAAATGCCAAACTCAGTTATATCAAACACTTTGAGAAGAAAGAATACCTATTACCTCATACTTGGATAGTGGTGAGAATTGATGGAAAAGCTTTTCACAATTTTTCAGAAAAACATGATTTTAAAAAACCCAACGACCTGAGATCAATTGAGTTAATGAATAAGGCGGCCATTTCAGTAATGGAAGAATTTCCTGACATCATCTTTTCCTATGGTCAAAGTGATGAATACTCTTTTGTTATCCATAGATATTCCAAGATGTGTAATCGTCAAGGAGGCAAAATTGTATCCAGTATTGTTAGCCTATTTGCTGCTGTTTATGTGTACAACTGGCAAAGTTTATTTGGAGATATCAAGCTGCAGTATTGTCCAGCTTTTGATGCCCGGGCAGTGCTTTATCCAAATAATTCTTGTTTGAGAGATTACATTAGTTGGCGTCAGGCAGATTGTCACATTAATAACATGTACAACACTTGTTTCTGGACCTTAGTGCAGCGTGGACAGTGTTCTAGACAAAAAGCAGATGAAATATTATGTGGAACATTTTCTAAAGATAAGAGATCAATTCTCGTAAACAGATTTAATCAGGATTATGATGATGAGGATGCAATCTTCAAAAAGGGAACTGTCATGTTTAGAGAAATGCTCAGGAAAGACTTGTGTGTATCCTCTAAAACGCCTTCAGAAGATGGTCAGGTAGAGGAAGGGACAGAGACTAGGTGTAAAGGCATTATTGTTGGCCATTTTGATGTAATTAAGGATGAATTCTGGAGAGAAAGACCATGGATCCTTGGGGAAGAGAAGAATGCCACAACACTGGATGACTTTGATTGAGTTGTTATTGTTAATCAAAGTAAATGTTAATAAATATATAAATGCATGAGTGGTTCCTTTAACTGTTTAACATATTAAAACATCACCTGGTTTGCATGGAGTCTGGTTAGGCCTCAAGTGAAGGTGAAAAAATGAATGCACTTTGTCAAGGTGAAGACTAACAAGCAGATGTAATGGAAACGCTACTCATTACAGCCCATTGCAATTTAGTACAATTCAGATATACTATTTATTTACTTGTGGCAGTGACCGTATTGTGTTACTCGGGTGCAGCATGCTTGTGAATAAGGTAATGTGTATCATGTTGCTCCATGGAACAGCCACTTCATCGCAGCTCACTGTAATTTAGTAGAGCTCAGTAATACTATACTTATTTAGTTGTGGGTGCAGTGTGCTTGTGTATAATGCGTGACTGAGCCGGAATGTCCTAACACAAATTATACACTTAAACAGTATTAGTTGCTCCTTGGGAAAATATTTAACCACATTGATTTTATGCTACTTTTCCACGGTCAAATAACTCCAGTTAAATGTGGCTATGAACTATTAGGATTCACTGATAGGAAATATTGCAATATACATATAGTTATTACATAAAGGTAAGTATGGGATATATTAGTAAGTGGGTATATGAACAACGATAAGGTTATTTTAGTAATGATTTTCCCAACTTTGGTAAAATTTTACATCTTCACTATTATGGCATGTAGCTACGAAAGAAAATGATATCTGCACCTCGTCCAACCCCCAACTTTTAGTCATAGAAAACATGTGATGGCTTCTAAATTCACATAACCTAACCTAACCTAAATTAACCAAACCTTAACTTATAATGACAAATAACAGAACCTTGTTCAAACCAAAATAAAATTAACTTTTCGAAGATAAGGTCTTATAGAAAACATTGAATATCTCAGAAACTAAGTAAAAGCGATGGAAATGTAATAAAGAAAACCTCAGAATGCATCAGATAATATAAGAATATAACCTTTAATTCGGTATTATTTTACATCTTCACCACAACGCTCTAGATAATTCAGGGTTATATTTTTGCATTACCGGATGCATTTTGGGGTATTTCTTTACAACTACTGCTGCGCCTTTTTCTTTTTTTTATGAAGTGGTACATACTATACATAATTTACTCAACACATCTGTGAAGGTTTCAGGAGGTGCTCACCATTATTTACATCGCAAACCGCCCTTGAAGTTATGTTAGGTTATGTTAAGTTAGGTTGGTTAGGTTAGGCTAAATTATGGTTCGGTTATATAAGATTTTTACACTTTATTACCCCAAGTCCAGAAAAAAATCTATGGTTAAGAACCCTAACTTTTGGGTAATAAAATGTAAAAATCTTATATAGCCGAAACTAACTGAACCTAACTTAACCTAACAACTTTAACCTAACCATAACAACATCACCTAATCAACCTAACTTAACTTAAAAGACGTTTTGCCCGGTAAATAATGGTGAGCACCGCCTGAAACCTCCACAGATGTGTTGAGTACACTATGTATAGTATGTAGGGAAAGAGAGAAAAAAGGAGGTGGAGCAGTAGTTGTAAAGAAATACCAATTTAGAGAAGGTTTTCTTAATTATATTTCCGTCGCAAATTCTTAGTTTGTGAGATATTCAATGTTTTCTGTGAGACCTTCTCTTCGAAAAATAAAGTTTTGTTTTGTTTGAACAAGGTTCAGTTATTTGTTGATGTAGGTTAAGGTTTGGTTAATATAGGTTAGGTTAGGTTAGGTTAATATAGAAGCTATCAAATGTTCTCTATGACCAAAAGTAGGGAGTTGGACAAGGTGCAGTCTCAAGACGCAGACGTAAACAAACGCCATTATGATGAAGATGTAAAATTTTACCTAGGTTAAGGTTTGGTTAATTTAGGTTTTGTTATGTTAGGTTCATTTAGAAGATATAGAATGTTCTCTATGATCAAAATTAGGGAGTTGAACGAGGTGCAGACGTATACAGACGCCATTATGGTGAAAATGTAAAATTTTACCCTCAATTCTCTATAGCATTTTGGTGAAGATGTAAAATAATACCTCAACTTCTTTCCTAGGTAATTATTAAATGATCCGTAGAAACAAAGTAGCCTTCGACCAAATAGTTTTGCTAAGGTTAAGGAGAGAGCGCCAGGATCGAACTCTCTACCTTAAAGAGCACGAACAGAGCCACCTGGCCCTCTTCTAGGTAATGAAATAGCCACAACATACTTCCTCCACCTTACAAGAAGATAAATAAGACCCAAGGAATATACACAGTACTATCCTACCTTGTAACTGGAGGAGCTGCCTGTAATTATCGGGTGTATGGATATAGTTGACGCTTGGCCGCCTTCCTCAGTTCCTGTGTTAGCTCGTCTGCAGAACCATTCAGAATGAACCCTGTGTTCATTCTCCTGAGTGCACGGAGAGGAATAATGCATAGTTCATTGTATTTTATATATTCAATTTGGTGTTTGATAATTCTATTCATATATTACTTACTTATCATGTAGAAATTTATCGAGCACCGCTAATTGTGTTCCAGCTGAATGTAATTTTCAAATAAATATGTCGCCATTTACTTTGGTATAGCGCAAAACAATATAAAATCTCTTAAAATGTAAATAATTATTAATATTATAAACTTTTTTTCAGCAAATGGCATGAAAATAAGTGTAGTTGACCGATGATGTGAATTTTCGAAAAGTTCGAATGCGTGTACGTTGAGTTGTTATGGCGGAGTGACACGTGTGACGGTGTGAGTGTTGGCTAACTTTACGCACACAGGATATACATTTTTATACTTCAAAGTCCTCAAACACACCAGAACTTTCCTCAAGAGATGAGGCCAATTCCACAGGATCTGATCTACTGACCCATTCCCTGTAGCCTGCACCATTGGGTCACAACCTGCACACTCCCAACACGGATATAGATCGTCTTCAACTTACCTTCGTTGTCCTGATGGAGTTGTGACGTCGCTAATTGTTGTAGAACCAAGCAATTACTCTAAATGTAAGTACAGTTATGATAATATTTATATTGAATTATTAGTATTAATTTACATCTTCACCTGAATGCTCTAGAGAATTGAAGGTTATATTTCTTCATTACCTGATGCATTCTCAGAAGGTTTTCTTAATTACATTTCCGTTGCAAATTCCTAGTTTCTGAGATATTCAATGTTTTCTGAGACCTCTTCGAGAGTAAGGTAAAGTTTAGTTTGGTTTAAACAAGGTTATGTTATTTGTTGATATTGCGCAGACACCATTTTCTTTCGTAGCAACACGCCAGTTTTTGTGACCATGAATGCATTGCGCGTTCGTAAATAGGGAATTGTTATGTTATGTTAGTGATTCTGGTACCGTGTTCTTAGCGTCAATCATTGTATTTCGTCTTCCCCACCCAAGAACCCTGCATTCCCACAGGTAAGCAGGCTTGTTGGGAGTGATGAGGAAATTGATGTCAAAATCATTCGAAATGGATAAAAATATATACGAAAGTGTGTTAGTTATATCCAGGTGTATTCTAGTGAAGATGTTGAATGTTACCTTGGATGTTGTGATACAGGCCTTATTGTTTCATCGGTATAATTCCACTGATGCATTCGTCCGAGTCCCGCGATGATGTTGCGTTGTTTGGCTCAAACCTACCAACCGCACTATATTTTTTCTAATGCAGCCAAATTAAGCCTACCCTAATATAACCTACCTCACTTAACCTAACCTAACCTATCCTAATCAAACCTTCTACCCTCTTCGATCAGTTATTGAATGAAAAAATATCTCAAGAACGAATGATTTTCGACAGAAAAGCAACATAGCAGTGCCATATGTTAAGAATCACCTCATAACACAGTGTCCTTCGTGGTGAGACTACTGTAACACTGTAATAATACAGTTTCATCCACTCCCATTTGTAAATGTCATTACGAAACTTATCACAGCAAATTCATGTTACAACCATTCCTCACTGGAGTGGATGAATGGAAGATCAGAAGACACACAAATGAAAGAATGAGACATTCCTAACGTAAAAGTGTTCTTCTGATGTGAAATACGAGGGAAGCAGAGCGACTGTCTTACCTTCAGAAACATTTATATATAATTTATTGTTTTTAATGACATAATAGACCACGGTGCGGCGCCTCCTTATTAAAATCCTGAAGGTATAGGGGAAGGCCCATTGTATAGAAAAGTACAATAGGTATCTATCTCTTTAGTAATGGGTGGGAGGACCAAGGTTGGGGATTGTTTATATAAGGGGGAAAGGCAGCAGGTATTAACTCATTTATTATCACTTGCAAATTCGCTATTCTATTTGCCTTGAAAAGGTGGAACAGATTATAAAAATACATTGCATAACTCTCTCGAAATATTATCTAACGCATATCATTTAAGATTTAATTTGTGATTGATTGAAAAAAAAATAGATAGGGAGCAGCAGGTGCATTGGCTAAATTCCACATTAATAACTTGCAATGACAGGTGCTCCACATCAGACATGCAAATTTTTGTACGAAATAACTTGATTACCACATGATGGTTTCCTGCAGCGGCATTGTGTGATAATTCCATTCACGTGTGCAGTGTTGAATGAAGGGCTTTTGTTGAATTATGCAAAGGGCTGATGTGACCTTGTGGAGGGCAATTAGCCGGCGTCCATAGTGTGTGGAAGATGCTGTAGGATGACGCACACACACACACACACACACACACACACACACACACACACACACACACACACACACACACACACACACACACACACACACACACACACACACACGAGACAGAAACAAGAAAGTAATAACGCTCTGAACCATCTGTCACGAAGCCTGTTGGCTGTTAAATGCCACCGTGCGGAAAAGAAAGACAGAAAAAAGAACAAAAAATGGAAAAACGGGACTTGAATGTTAGATTTTAGATAGTAGATAGCAAAAAAAAATGGCCAACAACACACACAAAAAAAAGCTGCAGCAGGGAGGCGGGGGAGGAGGAGAGACATCAATATAAGCATAGCGGGGAGAGAGGAAGAGAGGAGGGAGGATGGGGAGGGAGAGTCATCAACATAAGCATAGCAGAGAGAGAGGAAGAGAAGGAGGCGGAGAGGGAGGGGGAGGACGAGGATCAACAAGTGAACAACAACGAGACAGGTGCGTCCGAGGGGCGGGGTGGGCGCGGGGCCTCGAATCCTTCACTGTCACGCATCCGCCCATAATTCTAAACGCCCGCCGCTCATTCTCCACCGTCCGCCCGGCCTGGCACAGTACCTCCCACCACCACCCACCCTTACCCACCCTCACCCCGCCCCCAACTCTGCCGGATGAAACTTTGTGGGAGGTTGTATGGACGTACGCCGCACGATGACGCAACAATGGCACGTCGCACAATGAGGGTTGGTCGCTGTGTGGCTGTTGTGGTGCTCCGCCATTCACTAGTTGACTTGGGGGGCTGGTGAGGGGGGCGGGCGAGCGAGCGGGCGTGGAGGCGGTTGTGGGTGGCTGAGATGGGGGTGCATGGGAGGGAATGGGGATGATTACGGGGGGGTATGTTAGGGGGTGATGCAGGTTGTGTTATGGTCATTAGTGGGTCTTGGTGCACCTGTTGGCCTAGTGGTGGTGGTGGTGGTGGTGGTGGTGATAATGATTGTGGTGGTGGTGGTGGTAATAATGATTGTGGTGGTGGTGGTAGTGGTAGTGGTGGTGGTGGTGGTGGTGGTGGTGAGGATGACAGTGTGATGTAATGGTAGTAATAAAATCAATCAGTATTTGTAATAATTATTCAAGGTTTTGTACAGTCGGTAAAGTGATGTGTAGATGAACATCAATGAGTCTGTATGATAAGCAGTGTGTGTGTGTGTGTGTGTGTGTGTGTGTGTGTGTGTGTGTGTGTGTGTGTGTGTGTGTGTGTGTGTGTGTGTGTGTGTGTGTGTGTGTGTGTGTGTCGCAAGGCAGGGGAGGGATGGTTCTAGGGATGACCGCTTGACCGCCTGCCTGCCGTGGTTGACCGCTCACCCCAACATCGCTGACCCTGACAACACCCGTGAGATGGACAGGAAATAACCACTAAAGAGCAGTGCCTGGGCTCCAAAAAATGGCATGCACCGTGGGAACACGATCAAGCTCTATTTTGTGGTGGTGGTGGTGGTGGTGATGGTGGTGGTGTCGTGGGTGGTGGTTATGGTGGTGGTTTTAATAGTTGTGGTCGAGGCTTGTTGGTTATGTGTGTTGTTGACGTGTGTGTTTTTTCCTACTTTTCTTTTGTGATTATTTTGTAAAGCTGTGTTAAGTAATTTGTGTGTGTTCAAGGATATATTCGGACTTAATGCTTATATCTTTGGAATAACTTGACTTGTATCTTTAGTTATCTCTCTCTCTCTCTCTCTCTCTCTCTCTCTCTCTCTCTCTCTCTCTCTCTCTCTCTCTCTCTCTCTCTCTCTCTCTCTCTCTCTCTCTCTCTCTCTCTCTCTCTCTCTCTCTCTCTCACATACACACTAACCATTTCCGATATGATGGATATGTATCACTATTACACAACTACAAGAGCAGAGGATCAGATACGCTAATAATTGAAAAAAGGAAGGGAGGAAAAAAATTACCCACGCCCCCATGTCCCCTCATGCCACGCCCCTCCCTGGAAAACCGAGGCGGCGGCTGGAAGGGATAGATCAGTGGATAAATTGGAGTATACAGAACTATTATAATTATAGGTGGAGCTCCGACGGCTTGTTGAGTGGACGTGTGGCACATTTCACTAAGGGGAATTATATTGTTTCTTTTTATTTATTTTTCTCTCTTGCGTCTGGACCCTCCACCCCGATTAGGACGGGAAATGGCCACTGTTATTGTTGTTGTTGGTGGTGATGGTGGTGGTGGTGGTGGTGGTGGTAGTGGTGTCTTGGGAAATGGAAAGGACAACAAGCTTTAGATGTCCTTATAAGTAAGATTCGTGGCCTACACTGTCAATATCAACACACTAAATAAATATGTGTGTGTGTGTGTGTGTGTGTGTGTGTGTGTGTGTGTGTGTGTGTGTGTGTGTGTGTGTGTGTGTGTGTGTGTGTGTGTGTGTGTGTGTGTGTGTGTGTATGTGTGTGTGTGTGTGTGTGTGTGTGTGTGTGTGTGTGTGTGTGTGTGTGTGTGTGTGTGTGTGTGTGTGTGTGTGTGTGTGTGTGTGTGTGTGTGTGTGTGTGTGTGTGTGTGTGTGTGTGTGTGTGTGTGTGTGTGTGTGTGTGTGTGTGTGTGTGTGTGTGTGTGTGTGTGTGTGTGTGTGTGTGTGTGTGTGTGTGTGTGTGTGTGTGTGTGTGTGTGTGTGTGTGTGTGTGTGTGTGTGTGTGTGTGTGTGTGTGTGTGTGTGTGTGTGTGTGTGTGTGTGTGTGTGTGTGTGTGTGTGTGTGTGTGTGTGTGTGTGTGTGTGTGTGTGTTGTGTGTGTGTGTGTGTGTGTGTGTGTGTGTGTGTGTGTGTGTGTGTGTGTGTGTGTGTGTGTGTGTGTGTGTGTGTGTGTGTGTGTGTGTGTGTGTGTGTGTGTGTGTGTGTGTGTGTGTGTGTGTGTGTGTGTGTGTGTGTGTGTGTGTGTGTGTGTGTGTGTGTGTGTGTGTGTGTGTGTGTGTGTGTGTGTGTGTGTGTGTGTGTGTGTGTGTGTGTGTGTGTGTGTGTGTGTGTGTGTGTGTGTGTGTGTGTGTGTGTGTGTGTGTGTGTGTGTGTGTGTGTGTGTGTGTGTGTGTGTGTGTGTGTGTGTGTGTGTGTGTGTGTGTGTGTGTGTGTGTGTGTGTGTGTGTGTGTGTGTGTGTGTGTGTGTGTGTGTGTGTGTGTGTGTGTGTGTGTGTGTGTGTGTGTGTGTGTGTGTGTGTGTGTGTGTGTGTGTGTGTGTGTGTGTGTGTGTGTGTGTGTGTGTGTGTGTGTGTGTGTGTGTGTGTGTGTGTGTGTGTGTGTGTGTGTGTGTGTGTGTGTGTGTGTGTGTGTGTGTGTGTGTGTGTGTGTGTGTGTGTGTGTGTGTGTGTGTGTGTGTGTGTGTGTGTGTGTGTGTGTGTGTGTGTGTGTGTGTGTGTGTGTGTGTGTGTGTGTGTGTGTGTGTGTGTGTGTGTGTGTGTGTGTGTGTGTGTGTGTGTGTGTGTGTGTGTGTGTGTGTGTGTGTGTGTGTGTGTGTGTGTGTGTGTGTGTGTGTGTGTGTGTGTGTGTGTGTGTGTGTGTGTGTGTGTGTGTGTGTGTGTGTGTGTGTGTGTGTGTGTGTGTGTGTGTGTGTGTGTGTGTGTGTGTGTGTGTGTGTGTGTGTGTGTGTGTGTGTGTGTGTGTGTGTGTGTGTGTGTGTGTGTGTGTGTGTGTGTGTGTGTGTGTGTGTGTGTGTGTGTGTGTGTGTGTGTGTGTGTGTGTGTGTGTGTGTGTGTGTGTGTGTGTGTGTGTGTGTGTGTGTGTGTGTGTGTGTGTGTGTGTGTGTGTGTGTGTGTGTGTGTGTGTGTGTGTGTGTGTGTGTGTGTGTGTGTGTGTGTGTGTGTGTGTGTGTGTGTGTGTGTGTGTGTGTGTGTGTGTGTGTGTGTGTGTGTGTGTGTGTGTGTGTGTGTGTGTGTGTGTGTGTGTGTGTGTGTGTGTGTGTGTGTGTGTGTGTGTGTGTGTGTGTGTGTGTGTGTGTGTGTGTGTGTGTGTGTGTGTGTGTGTGTGTGTGTGTGTGTGTGTGTGTGTGTGTGTGTGTGTGTGTGTGTGTGTGTGTGTGTGTGTGTGTGTGTGTGTGTGTGTGTGTGTGTGTGTGTGTGTGTGTGTGTGTGTGTGTGTGTGTGTGTGTGTGTGTGTGTGTGTTGTGGGGGGGGGGGGTTTCTTTCTTCATGTGTATACGTCCATGAGAGAAGCAGGTCCGTTCCTCCAAGGTCACATAATGAAGTGTTAATATTGCGCCAAACAAAGACAAAGGCCAAGGGGGGAGGGAGGCTGGCAGTACGTATAAGAGTGAGTGTCATGGAAAGGAAGAATAGAAAGTACTCTTATTATTATTTTTTCTATCACAACGCACAGACCAGTACCATCACTCCCCAACCTGTCCTTTATTGATGGCCTAAACAAGCATATCAATAAACAAAAAAGAGAAGTATAGTGAAGGAAACTCGTGTCTGTAACTCGTCATTTACTTGCTCTCTACATGACGGTACGAATTCCTCATCACGTACAAGTGCTATCAGGTATTTGGTTAGAGGTACGGCAGGGACTGACTGACCGTACTCATACATGTGACTAGTGCTTTATGGGGTTATCACGTCAGTCGTACTCCTCCTTTAAATTGATTGCGCTTGAAATACCTATACATGCCTGCCGCTGATTACCTTTAACTCTTTACTAGGAGTTTTGAAGCACCGTAGATTAGGAGGTTTTAGAAGCGCATTATTGAGAAAATATGTAGTTATTTTTGTATTATTTTAAGCTGCGTTGATTATGATTTTGAAAGAGGTGTTTTTTTTTTTTTTGAGAAAGTAGTTATGCGGTATTTTTTGAAGCACCGTTGATTAGTTTTTTTTTAGAAGCGTTTTTTTTTTTTTTTTTTTTTTTTTTTTTTTTTTTTTTTTTTTTTTTTTTTCAGAAACTGGTTATTTGGTATTTTTTTGAAGCACCGTTGGTTAGGTTTTTTTTACAAGCGTTTTTTTGAGAAAGTGGTTATTTGGAGTTCGTATCCGATTAGTATGTTATTGTCACATCCACTTGGTATGCTCTTGATGTTGGATTTGACTTTCCTTATTGTCAAAGAAGGCATTAGCTCAGTCAGATATGTGAAGAGTAAGAGTTGTATAATTTTTTTTAACGGGAGATATTGTAATATTTTGTTTTCATTATGCAAATCTTGAAGAAACAAAACCGAAACCTTAACTTTGAATACATAAATATAAAGCTATTCCAGTTATCAGTTCTAATTATTCATTTATCTATTTATTTATTGACACAAGGAAGTCTGAGAACCTTTGACTGCCTTTTTTTCTCGCTCTGGCTTCCATCCTAAAAAAATGATTTATTGCGTTGCTGCAAGCTTACTCACCTTTAGCAAACATGGTGGTGAGGCAGCGGTACAGGACAGGTCGTGGCTAGTGGGTCGACGCTAAAGGATGGTAGGCGGGGTTCCCAGTCTTGACACACGCACCGTACAACATCTAGTCAGGATATCCATAAGGGCATCGCTGAAACTGATTGTGTTTTTCTTTCATTTGATCGCTTGCTATCGTAATATTTATTTTTCATGTATTATTAATTACATTGTCTACATTTTTTTTGTATTTAGGGGAAAAAAGTACAAATTTAAAGTATGAGTCTGTCGGCTGAGTGTTATGTAGTTAGTGGTAGGTTGCTTAGATCGTCCTCGCCGTCCCTCTCCATTCATGATAGTTATTGTTTATCGTGTGTATGTGATGCGCCTCGCCCCCTCCCCCCCTCACGTCGTTCTTCACTAACAGACTGACTGATAGCTGACGTAAGAAGGAGAGGAAGAAAAAAAAATGTTAGGCTATAGTTTGTTTGTTGATCTGTTCTTTGTTTTATCTAGTTATTTTGTATATATTGTTTGTTGTTTCATTTTGTCTGTGTCTGTTTCTCTTTATTTATCTCTGCCTGTCTGTCAGTCATCACGTTATGCTAGCGTTGAGGTGAGGACACATATTGGCATCACAACACCATCACTATACATCACCATACATCATCACCACACACCATAAACTTAGCTGCCCTGTAGTGATGAGTTATTTAAAACCTTGTCCATTAGAGTTCGATCTTTAAAGCTATATATATATATATATATATATATATATATATATATATATATATATATATATATATATATATATATATATATATATATATATATATATATATACACACATACATATATATATATATATATATATATATATATATATATATATATATATATATATTTTTTTTTTTTTTTTTTTTTTTTTTATGCGTCCAGATGTTTTGATCTTGTTACATTTGGTGATTTGTTGAAGTAACTGGTTGATTAATGTGTGGAAAACAGGGACGTGTGTGTGTGTGTTTATTTTGTTTGTCTGTTGATTTTGTGAGTCATTACTGGTGTGTGGCATTAGCATATTATTCATTTGATTATTTGTTTATTTGCACCTTGATTTATTGTGCTTTTAATTTTTTTTAGACTTTCATTACTCACTGTCGCTATTGCTTTTCCATTGCCATATTTTTTGTACCAGTTTCACTTCATACAATTCACATTTTCATCACCTTCGCCTTCACCATCATTATCGTTGTCACCTTCCTCGTTGTGGTGTTGAATAGCATTGTTTGTTCAGAGCATCAATTGTGAACGTTTATTAACCTCCCAAAAGTCTCCTTGTCTGGTGTTGACCTTGGTGGTGGTGTGCGGTGAGGTGTGGTGTAAGTGCTGTGAGGGTGAGAGTGAGTGTAAGGAGTGCGTTACCTTTAGAGGAAAGGTAGGGGAGAGAGGGACGTTAGGTAAGACGTGTGTGTGTGTGTGTGTGTGTGTGTGTGTGTGTGTGTGTGTGTGTGTGTGTGTGTGTGTGTGTGTGTGTGTGTGTGTGTGTCTGTAAGGGGAGAGAGAGGCAGGATGGGCTGGTTTCAAGGATGAAGAAAATGAGACAGTTACAAAAACCTTTTATTACCAACATTAATTGGAGGGACCGGCGGTAGTCACTCACACAGGTGTACCTTCATTAGGCGGAGGTGGACACCCGCGGTCATCTCCATTCATTAGTCTTAGGTGTAGTATGTTATTAATTAAGCTCGTGTACATAACATGGGCTAGTGTGTACATTCATTACGGTCACTTATACCCTCATGTAGGGCAGCTGTACGTCCATAATACGTCATGGCCATGTATGGGTGTACACTCATTATAACCTGACGTCACACACATATATTTAACAGGTACACACGCCCCACACATACATGCATACTCACACGCACTACTGCATCCACAGCCCCTTCAATAACTGCAGTTACAGTATGGCAGCCTGAAGGAGGCGTGAGGCAGAAGGGCTGAGGGCATGGCTGGGGTGTGTGGCGTGGCCTTGACATCCTCCTCAGCAATATGAATAATGTAATTTCGACTTATTTTAACAATCATCCTGAAAGCTGCATATAATTTCGTCCTACCGTCAGTGCAGTATAATTTCGTCCTACCGTCAGTGCAGAAAGTGAACAAAAAACAATGTGTATTTAACTTTAAAAAAACTGAGTTGCAACATGAAAAAATCATCATCATCATCATCAATGACAGGAGCGTCATCACGATGGATGCCCATCAGCATTTTCGGATGTTTAGGACGTTTGAGCGTGGATGTTAACCTTGTGGTCTTAAAGTCAGGACTCTCCGTTTTCTTGGGAATAGTATTCACTTCCTTAGGTTGATAGTTAAAAATAGGTCGAAATGGTATTTTTCTTACTACTCTCCTCCCTGACAGTGGGAGGAGGAGGAGGACGATCAGCATCAAGTTACGTGACTATTTGTGACCGTCTGAAGCTCACGTGGACTAGTACAGTGCACAGGTAATACTAGGACATGTCTCCCCTTGTGACGTCAGCAGCACAAAAAAACAATTAGTGTTCTGGGAGGCGTCAGGCGGCAGCTTCAGCAGCGTTCATCGGGGCTCTCTTTGACACTTCATTTGGGTTGTTGTGCGTCAAAAGGCGAGGACCGACGTAAGTTATCGATTTTAAGTTAAATCAAAACAACGAGACTGAATAACATGTGCTGAAGCCACGGCTGACGGGGTGAACGGAAAGGTACGCACGAGACGCTGGATCGAAGACGACCCTTCTGTTGAAGCGACGCGGCATCTGGATGCTACTAAACAGCTGACGATGACGGCAATACTCCCGAGCAGCTGACGACACTAGGGGAGCGTCACGTGCGCCCCCGCGAAGCCGCTGGAGGCAGTGTTGCAGCGGACTATTGGTGAGGCATCCGCTCTCTGCCGCAGCCACTACGATATGTTTTGGTTAGCGTGGTCGGCGGCGAGTGGATGCTGGTGGTTGGCTGCTGTGCCTTCTCCAGGCTGGCGGTGGTGTCGCTCCGAGGCGCAGAGTTTTGACATTTGCTGCATTTATAGGATACTGGGTAATAATTGTATCTTACAATGCAGGACATAATCTAAATATAAACAAAAATACATTGGTTTTCTTTGGTGTAAAACGTTAGAAATGATTGATTGGCTGTCATGAAGTTGTGATCCTTAGGGGTGAGGAAGTCGCTGGGCGCAGGTTAAGGGAGGCATTGGTACAAGGTGGGGCTGCTGTCCTTGGGAAGTATGCAGCACCTGGGCACAGTCCCACTTCTGTTGCTTCGAATGAAGAAGGCAGTGATGTGCGGCTTCTGGGTGTGACTCGTGGGGATGACCCTCACAATGTGTCTGGGATTATCCGTGAAAAAAAATCGTTACTTGTGAAAGCCTCAAACTTGTGTTTCAAGTTGTGTTCAAAGGTGTGGGAGTGTCCCCTTCGCTTGCTGACTCCAGGCACTGGCAACACCATCTGCCCGTCCGTCCGTCGTCAGCTCTTGACGGCAGTTGGCAGCCATATGGCCGTGCGTGGAGGCTTCACCCACAGTTTATTGGCCCCCGATGTGTCGTGCATCAGGAACGAGAGGAGACGAAACAGCAGAATTAAATGTGCCACCGGATGACAGCGGAGACGCTTATGCTGCTCACCATGTGGGGACCAGCAGTCAGCAGCAAGCCAGTTGGGAGAGGGTGGAGGGGCAGCAGGCGGAGCAGCTCTATCGTGAGGCTCAAACCGGTAATAAGAATCAGCCGGTGTCCGTGTGTCACCGTCCAGCCGTCACATCTGTGGTGCTGTTTTGCCTTACCCCAGAAGGAGACAGTTGTGGGCCATGTGGCGTCAGGGTGGCAGCTGGGAGGTGGACGGAGGGAGGAGGAGGAGGAGGATGACAAGGAGCATGCGGCGCGACGACGGGTGAATGTTCGGCGCCGATGAGGAAACAGGAAGAGAAGGGTTTCTCTTGTGTTCCGCAGTGCGTCGGCCCCCTGGGGAGACTCCTGCGCCCTCCCATCAAAGCGAGGCACCAGGTGGATGAGGATAAGTCGGGAAGACGTCTGGATCCTCCATAATGTACAGGAAAGTGATCTTGAATGCACATCGGTGGCTATTTGGGTGTCGAGTTGTGGGTCTGGCGGCTCCGCTCGCCCAGGACGTGACGCACCTGCTGCTCACGAGATCTGCATCCTTGACGCAGCACTTGAGGCCTCGCCGACCTCCAGCCTCAAGGCGAGGTCACTATGTGGCCCCTAGATCACACGACTCATGTTGAAGCCGACAGAGACTATACAAGAAGATCGCAACATGAAAATACAGGAACACGTAGAAGCACAGGTCGGTCATTCCTAGAGGCAACCTGCTCGTTACAACTACAATATATATAAAAGGCAACAACTATACAAACAAATGTGTCGAGGGTTCCGGTCTGACTCCGAACCTGTAGAATGCCAGAACTTACCATAAAAGGACTATTCTCTTAGTAAGTAACGAACGATAACAATAATTATAAGTGAATGTGCTCGAGAGACAGAAAGAAAGACTCCTTAAAATACATTGTGACCAGACCGTTCAAGTCTCTAGAACGGACCATCCTCCGTAAACACTTAATACTGTGTAGTAGAATGACTGTGGCCGCGTGGGATATGAGCGTCGCGAGGAGCACACTACAGCCTGTCCAAATTAACTTGACGAAGAAGCACCGCCTCCTTCCGTCCAGCATCCACCACTTAAGAGGAGGAGGAGGAGGGGAGAACATGACTGCTGCATCGGAACGTGGAATGGATGGAGTTGTGGAGAGAAGAGCTTATCCACCAATTTAATCTGAACTGCCTGTAGGTCACTGCCAGGGACGCGAGCACTCTGTCGGTGCCATCCGTTCGACGAGAACCAGCCTCACGCACCCGTCTCTTCCGTCTGCCTGCCTGCCGCTGCTGAAGGAGAGGGCAGACGGCGGCGGGGAAGCTGTGGGAGGTGGTGATGGTGGTGGCGGTGGAGACGGCAGAATTCAGCTGCTGCCCGGAAGAGTGTGTGATATCGAACCGTTGAGTCTACTGGTGGTCTTGGTCACGTCCCGCCTCGTCTGTGGAGCAGGAGGAAGACAACAGGTGTTAATTATATAAGGGTGTGTGATCACGTGGTCAAACATGGATGATGACAATGAGGGTTAATATACATAGATAAAATATATGATAGAGTTGATGTTGGAGTTTGTAATGGATGAAGATGTTTAGGTTTAATTGAAAAGTTGATGCGAGCGTTGGTTGGTTGGGAAG
>JAXIVD010002462.1:0-2500 GCA_036785275.1 Cancer borealis
CAACAAAGGGTGGAAAGTGGAAAGAGAGCCTCACACACACGAGTTTGAAATAGAAAAATGGCAATAAATGAATATATATAAACACCTTAATACCTGGGAAATACCTGTAAATTGGCCCAGTTTAAAGTGTTTTATAGAGAGATAACTTTGTGTTCATTATTTTGCAAGGTGGGAATTCTCAGCTATTTATTCCAAGCGTGAAAATTGCAGCGAGGATGAAGATGTTATGAGAGAGAGAGAGAGAGAGAGAGAGAGAGAGAGAGAGAGAGAGAGAGAGAGAGAGAGAGAGAGAGAGAGAGAGAGAGAGAGAGAGAGAGAGAGAGAGATAATGAACGTAAAAGGAAGATGATGAATAATTTAATAAAAGAGCATAGATTAGATAACAAACAGGAATAAACAGAATACATTAACACTAATAAGAGAAAAACAGGAGACAAGAAAAATACGAAATGAACGATAAGCATTAAGGAAACTATGATTAATGAAGGAAATAGAGGAATATATGATAAAGGGAAGGAAATGGAGGAGAGAGAGAGAATGAGATGAGGTTGATAAGGACAGAGAAAGACCTGACTTATGACAAAGAATTAAAGGGAGACAAACACCGCCATTATATTATTCGTGGAGAGGGAAAAAAAGAAGGGAAAAAAAGGAGGGATAAAAAGGGAAAATAGAAAAACGTAAAATAGGAAAATAAACACAAAACATCCTTTAAAGATAAAAATAGACTTGCTTTCATTTCTTCTCCGTTTTTCTGTACGCTCTCTCTCTCCCTCTCTCTCTCTCTCTCTCTCTGTCTCTCTCTCTCTCTCTCTCTTCTCTCTCTTCTCTCTCTCTCTCTCTCTCTCTCTCTCTCTCTCTCTCTCTCTCTCTCTCTCTCTCTCTCTCTCTCTCTCTCTCTCTGTAAAGGAAGAAAAGAGGGAATACAACAAAGGAAATAAAAATAGGATAAAAGAGAAAAAATAGGAAGAGGCGATAAGAAAAAGAGAAGAAAGAGAATTATGTAAGTGGAAGGAACATGAGAAGGAGGGACGAAATAATTAAAATAAATGAGAGAGAGAGAGAGAGAGAGAGAGAGAGAGAGAGAGAGAGAGAGAGAGAGAGAGAGAGAGAGAGAGAGAGAGAGAGAGAAGCTGCTCTACCCTGACCCTTGAACTTCAGAGTAACAAACCCAAGCTCCTCCTTCCTCCTCCCTCCTCCTCCTCCTCTTCTTCTCTCCTCCTCCTCCTCCCACTCCTGTTACAATTATCCTCTTGGTCTGACGTGCCCCCAGGAGATGTCAGTGAGGTTCGAGAAACCTTAAGGCGTTCCCAAGGGCTTGGTTAGGTTCTGCAGGGACTTCCTAAGGTTGTTTCGGGCTTGGTAACACTGCCAGGATGGATACGAGGCCTGAGTGTTGTGTTGAGCTTGTTAAAGTTGTTTTGGCATCACTGTTAGAGACGTGGGAAGGGTGTTGGTGATGCTCCTATGCTTCTAGTGCCTTATTAATCTCCTTATTCTTCGTATTGAGGTTTTGATGCTCTTAATGGGGATCCAATAGCGTTGACTTGCTCTTAACCAAACTATAATGGGTTCTAGTTTATGTATAAGTTTCTAAGGCCTTTTCTAGCTTCCAGTAAGGTTTTTAGGTCTATAAGGTTTCAAAGCCTTTTCTCGCTCCCGGTAAGGTTTTTAGAGTTTGATAAGGTTTCTAAAGCCTTTCTCGTTCCCAATAAGGTTTCTAGGTTTTTTATAAGGTTTCAAAGACTATTTATCGCTCCCAATAAGGCTGTTAAGGTTTTTAGTGTCTCATGAAATTCCAAAAACCTTTTCCGTTCTTTAGAAACCTTTTCGGCACATCACTAAGGGTTTCTAAAGCTTGCAAGGCTCTCAGACACCCTTTTATCCTTCCTAAAGCTTCCTCCTACTCTAGAAAGCCTTCCACTTCATCTCTAAAGCTTCTAATCCCCTGGTAAGGCTTTCTAAGGGCCCTTGCCGCACCCTTTAGGCTAAGGCTCCGGTGTCAAGCTAATGAGGGAGCAACATTATCTTCACCGTTGTTTTGACGCGGTGAATCTAATTTTCTGCCTTAATTGCAGTTTACCTTGTCGACTGCGTGGCGGGAAAGGTGTTGAGTGTTACTATAATTATTATCATCATTATTTGTATCATTATTATCATTATCATTATTATTGTTGTTGTTGTTGTTATTGTGTGGGTTGTGGATCAATGTTGTCATTATTATTATCATTATTTGTATTCTATTATCTGATATATTCTATTTTCTGTGTGTGTGTTGTGTGTGTGTGTGTGTGTGTGTGTGTGTGTGTGTGTGTGTGTGTGTGTGTGTGTGTGTGTGTGTGTGTGTACCAAAGAAAGAAAGAGAGAGAGAGAGAGAGAGAGAGAGAGAGAGAGAAAAAGAAAAGAAAAAGAAAGAGAGAGAGAGAGGTGCAGGTGTGTTTTCTCATGCTAAGCTTCTGGGAAACACCTGATGTTATTTGTCTCTTTGAAGGAAAAACAG
>JAXIVD010002462.1:10000-15000 GCA_036785275.1 Cancer borealis
TGGCGCCCCTCGGCAATAATGGGGGCGGGGCGTCCTGGCCCTGGGTGGGGGGGCGGGGGGGACGTCTGCCCCTGCCCCTCACCCCCCCACCTCGCCCCCGCACCACAGCCACCACCACCACCACCATCACCACCACACACACCACCAGTAACGCAGGCGGACGGAGGCTGGGCCGCTGCGTCCAGTGCCCGTGTCCGAGTGCGTAGAGTTGTTTCACTTTGCTAGGAACATGGGACGGATGATATTTTACTATTATGATACTAAAGTGTTCTCAAAACACCATGCCTGTGTGATACTAGAGCCTGTCTCGCCGCGCCCGCAGCGGCGCAGTGAAGCGGGGCGCGGCGCACGCCCGCCTGTATGGCGCGCCCGCGCCGCGTCCCTGGCGGTCCCCGAGGTGCGGGGCGGCGCCGCCTGCCCCGCCCCACGCCCCGGCCCCGCCCGCTGTAGCGCCGGCCCCGGCTCACTGGGGTAATACGCTTTCTGTGTATCCGGTACGGTCACCCGTGTACTGAGTGTCGCCTCCTGCCCACCAACCATCACCACCCGCACCACCCCACTCACTCGCACCACCCACGTCCTCATCTGCACCGCCCACACCCGCCCTAGCAGGTACGCCGCCCACACAGCCCCCCACACACCCCATGACTCAGCACAAACCCTCCTCCCCTGTGGTCATCACCGCCCCCCCGCCCCTCGCTGCCTTGGACCGCCAGCGTCACTCTGCCGCTCCTCCTTGCTCTCCTCCCCTGTTGGCTCTGCCGGTCTTCCCTCCCTCACCACCAGGCAATCCGCACCCCTCATTCGATGACTTGTTCCTCTCCTACCTCAGAAACCTCTCCAAAATACCTCCGCCATAGCCTCACCCTTCCTCTGCCTCTCCACCTCTCAACCTTAACCTTCACTAAGTCGCCAGACAACATTCTCCTCCCCTTCATTCCCCTCTCTCCTGCTTCTCCTTCCCTTCCCCTTCCCCTTCATTGGCCCTCCCTGCTTTCTTCCGTCATTTCACCTCATTCTTCATCTCTCATCTACATGACTCACTTACACACACACACACACACACACACACACACACACACACACACACACACACACACACACACACACACACACACACACACACACACACACAAGTAGCTTATGAAAACAAGTACCAATTCAGAATATGGACGATGATTTGACTAGTACATTAACTTCATTTATACGAAGAAGACAAAAAATCCAAGAAAAGAAAACGGAGTGTGTTTGTGTCCATCAGTGTACAGAAACACGCTCTGTTCCTACCGTGGCTGCGCAGAAAGTGACCAAAGTGAAAGCCTTCTGTGCAGCCCGGCACCACACCACACCAAACTCACAACCACACACTTAAATATCCCTTAAGAACACACCACAAGCCACACGCTCTGTCCTCAATCCCAAACACTCACGGTGGACAGTTTCGGGCCCCGTTTAGGACACCAAACAGAAAAATGATCACGGAAGATTGAAATATTATAAATAAGCTAATGTGTGTGCAAATCGGAGGTAATCATTAACATCACCTAGAAAATAATACTCAAGGTGATGTTATTTCCCCATTTGACAAGGCAAGCATACAAGGGTAATCTATTGAACCGCAAGAATGGTTTTAATAGATGTTTATTATTATTATTATTATCATTATTATTATTATCATTTTTATTTATAATTTATCTCTCTCTCTTTCTCACTTGATCTTTGAATCGCCTTGAACTGTTTGGCAATACCGTTGGTAATATGAAACTTATAATATCGTGTTGAAACAATGCAATATGTTTAGTAAAGTTAAGTGCAGAAGTAATATCAGTAGATTATTATTCCTCCTTCACCACCACTACCACTACCACCACAACCACAACCACAACCACCACCACCATCACCACCACCCCTTAACCAGTGTGTTTGGGAAAACATTTTCTGATTTAACTTTTTTTTTTGACTTTTTTGTTTTACCACGTTAGGAATTCATTTGACTAAAGGAAGAGATATGTTTTTTTTTTCTCTTCTTCCAATTTTTATTAATGATTTGCTTTGCCAAAGAAATATATAAGTGAATGAATACTAAAACAAAAGGTGGTCCCCCCTCACACCCCTAACTCAAACAGGTAAACTGAACTAATTAATTAAAGGACTGCATGAATTAAACTATTATACTACACCGTCATTATTATAGCATCATCAAGGAGTGAAGTTATCCCTTAAAAAAATGAAAAATAAAAAATATAAAAAAACACCAACTCCTACTGAAAAAACATAAATAGATAATAATAAAAAAAACACCAGCAAAAAAAATAATAACGAACTCATTCAAACTACAAACATAATTTTATCCAATGTTAGAGAATCAACTCAAGATGAGGAATGAGTTTGGAATCCCAGGAGAAATTAACAACTTGATCCAAACTCTGAGCACTGATTGGTGTATTGGAGTTGTAAATGTGTGTGCGTGTGTGCGTGTGTATGTGTGTGTGTGTTCGTCTGTTTGTTTACGCTGCAAGGCTCCCAGAGGACAGGACACCCAGCCCAGTGCCCTGTGGTCCACCCAGGTGTTAAGACGGCCCTCCCCTCGCCCTCCTGGGGATCCCTCAAGACTGGGAGTGGTGGTGAGGCTATAATCCTTCTCCTCCTCCTCCTCCTTCTCATCCTTCTTCTCTTCCTCCTCCTCCTTCTTCTCTTCTTCCTCCTTCCCTTACCTTCATCAGTGTATTTGACTGTACATTCCATCTTTTTCTTCATCTTCCCTCCTTTATCTTCCTTCTTCGCCCTCTTCTCCTTCCTCCAGTCCTCCTTCCTTACTCCCTCTCCAGTCTCCCTCCCCGTCCCTCCTCCTTCCTCCAAGTTGACACCATCCAATTACCATACAAAGATTAACTGCTTTTTCTTTATTGCCAAAACATGCTTAACTAATTGACAATTTAAAGAAATTTACTATTGAAACATTTTAATTTTTTTTAACAATTGTTATCATTATTATTATTGTCATCATTATTATTTCTAAAGTCTTCTTTGTAAAATCGTAGATAAATACTTCTGATTTTCCTTTCTTTCACACATGCGAACATTTCTTTACATTTTCCCTTTAACTTTAAGGGCGAAATGTAACTAAACTGTCTTGGTTGAATCAGTCAGTGAGTCAATGAGTCAGTCTTCACAGGAGGGATGGACGGGATGGACGGGTTTTAGGTATTCGCTCTAATATTAAGAAAAAAAACGCTCAGGTGACCTTCCTTTACTAATTGTTAACTCAGGGTGAGTGAACGCCGCGAGATGGTGTGCTGGTGGCCCACTCAGCCTCGGGTTGGCCACTCAGGGTTCTGGCCAACTCCTTAGTAACCCCCCTCCCCCCCTCCTTACCCTCCCCCACTCGACCCCCCATCCTCTCCCCCTCCTGTTCCATCTACTTTGAGTTATATGATATTCTTTTTTGTCTTATTTTTGTTTTCGTTTTTTTTTTTTTTTTTTTTTTTTTTTTTTTTTTGCTTGTTGAAAATGTTGGTTTGTATTTTGTTTTTTCCTGGTGATTTTTTTGTTGTCTTTTCTTAGTTTTTTGTTTATTTTTTTATAAAGTTTGCGTTAATATATGTTTTGTTTTGTTTGAAGTTAAATTTTAGGTTTACAGAGTAGCTCCTCAATAGTATTTTAATTTTTTGTTCTTGTTAGTATTCATTACTTTCATTAAGACAATTTTTTTGTGCAAAGTTACGGCGATGACATTAATATACAATTTAATCTCGTTTGCTTATTATTTTTTGCATTTTTATGATGTTTTTTTAATAGTATAATTAGTGGACTACATTTCGTTTTCTCTTTCATTATTTTCACATTTTTTTGTCTCTAGATTTAGAAGATTTAAATCATTGTGTAATATGCTCACTTTTTTTCCCTCACTTTTAAGCAATTTTTTTTCTCTGCTTGATAACATACATTCAGTCATTTTTTTCTGACTGTGGAAGATTATAGTTGCTTTGTACAGTAAAAAGTTTTGTCAATAAAAAAAATATATAATTCATTCCCATTTTTTCAACCCCAACAGAAAAAAAATATATAAAAGTATAAAAAAAAGTTCCCAATTTGCTATCAGATCATTTTAGTAACGATGACAAATAAGTTCAAATCTATCAACTAAATTGCATCTATTTCAAAGTCTGTGTTTATGTTTAATGAATTCCATACATATCCCTTTTTTATTCATTATTATTTGCTTTCTAGAACACGAATATTCTTAGAATTTATAAGATCAGAAACAATCTTGATCTTGTTTAGGATTCAGAACCGAAGAAAAGTAAGAAAACAAATGAAAACTAGTCCATTGCGCTTTTATTTTTGTTTATATCCCTATGACCTTGCCCTTACCCGTCCCCCCTTTCCCTTCCCCTCCTTCCCGTTATCCAAACTCACTCTCTCTCTCTCTCTCTCTCTCTCTCTCTCTCTCTCTCTCTCTCTCTCTCTCTCTCTCTCTCTCTCTCTCTCTCTCTCTCTCTCTCTCTCTCTCTCTCTCTCTCTCTCTCTCTCTCTCTCTCTCTCTCTCTCTCTCTCTCTCTCTCTCTCTCTCTCTCTCTCTCTCTCTCTCTCTCTCTCTCTCTCTCTCTCTCTCTCTCTCTCTCTCTCTCTCTCTCTCTCTCTCTCTCTCTCTCTCTTTCTCTCATTAGTGCGAGATTGTCAGGTGTAATGTACGAAGATAACTGAAGGTGCTCGTTATGAATTGGAAAAGGTCTTGTGGATGATAGCATTTTCCATAATCCTTCGTAACTTGATCAATATGAGCGTTCAGCGCCACATTTTGTTCAAATTTACAAACTTGATAAGTAAACACTGACTTGGAACGTTATTATGGATGCCTAAAAGAATGATTATTATAATTATAAAAAAAAAAGAGAAAAAGAAATAGCTTAAGTATTATATCATCAGGTATTACCACTTTTAAAACGTACTTTTAATTGTATTATGATATTAGGAGAGATAATGAAGGTGTGAATCAT
>JAXIVD010002462.1:20000-59651 GCA_036785275.1 Cancer borealis
CATGTATTAATGTTTTGTCCTTGACCTAAAGCTTATACTGTTTTATTTTTTTCGTTGTGTGTATAGAGACATATATAGTGCATCAATTCAATAATAGTAATGATAATGATGATGATAATAATAATAATAATAATAATAATAATAATAATAATAATAATAATAATAGTCATAGCCATATAATCTGATCAGAAAATGGAGACCTAAAAATTGGTTTGGATAATGCAAAAGATATATGAACTATTTCCATGGAGACGTAAATCCATCTGATCATAAAAGAGTGAAAGGTCACCATTATTTCATGTGATTAACCTACTTTTTCTGTCAAACACCATTCTCTTATTTCGTATTTACATATTTATATTGGGTAGCTCTTCTATCAGTAAATCATTCAATCATATTAGTTGAAAGGGAAAATAAAACAGCTCACCACTAATATATTTATCAAATGTGATGAATAAGCGGAACAGAACAATAGTTAGATGCAACCATAAAAAAAATAGCCTTTGAAATAATAATAATAAATGAGTCTCGGTGACGGAGCAAATGAGGCAGAGAGATAGAATAGAAAACGATGGTGAAGGTGGTGGTGGTGGAATAGGGAAAGAGGGAAGAGGAGGTCAGAGCACAAAGGAAGAACAAATAGCAGCAAACATGTTGTCCCTAACGAGACTGTTTATGGGAGACGACATTATCTGTTCTAAAGTGAGAGACATTGAATATTAAAGACGATAGAGGAGGAGGAAGAGACGGAGGAGGAGGAGGATACATAGGGAAGAGGAGAGTCTGTTTATACCTTACTTTCACATCAAAAATTCCTCCCTTATTCCTCCCTCTCCCTCTCCCTCTCTCTCCCTCCCTCTCCCTCTCTCCCTCCCTCTCTCTCTATCTCACGCTGCAGACTTGTCTTGATAAACTCCAATACTAATGTTTGCCAAGCTGTCCGTGAACGCCTTGCACGGACTGACAACTGAAAGGACGGCGAGTGAAGCCAAGCCACATTTAGCTTCCCTCAGTTCCCTCCTGTTAAAAATCAGACCAGAAAATAGCCTCCATAATGCATTAATCCCACAGAGACGCTAATAATATGATCCCCAAGCACGGCAACGAGGAAATTGTTTTGGAAAAAATATACGGTTTCCTTTTATTGCGTAATTATCGGTCATAGAACAAATATTCATAATTACAGTTGTAGAGTTTAATTAGGTCTATCAGATGCTGCAATGATATTTCCAATATCTCTAATAGCTATCGAGAAAACGAGGAAATTGTTTTGGAAAAAATATACTGTTTAATTTTATTGCGTAATTATCGGTCATAGAACAAATATTCATAATTACAGTTGTAGAGTTTAATTAGGTCTATCAGATGCTGCAATGATATTTCCAATATCTCTAATAGCTTTCGAGAAAAAGATTAAATTGTTTTGGAAAAAATATACGGTTTAATTTTTCTGCGTAATTATCAGTCATAGAACAAATATTCATAATTACAGTTGTAGATTTTAATTAGGTCTATCAGATGCTGCAATGATATTTCCAATATCTCTAATAGCTTTCGAGAAAAGGAGGAAATTATTTTGGAAAAAATATACGCTTTAATTTTATTGCGTAATTATCGGTCATAGAACAAATATTCATAATTACAGATGTAGAGTTTAATTAGGTCTATAATTACAGATGTAGAGTTTAATCAGGTCTATCAGATGCTGCAATGATATTTCCAATATCTCTAATATCTATCGAGAAAACGAGGACATGTTTGGGAAAAAATATACGGTTTAATTTTACTGCGTAATTATCAGTCATAGAACAAATATTTATAATTACAGTTGTAGAGTTTAATTAGGTCTATCAGATGCTGCAATGATATTTCCAATATCTCTAATAGCTATCGAAAAAACGAGGAAATTGTTTAGGAAAAAATATACGCTTTAATTTTATTGCGTAATTATCGGTCATAGAACAAATATTCATAATTACAGTTGTAGAGTTTAATTAGATCTATCAGATGCTGCAATGATATTTCCAATATCTCTAATAGCTTTCGAGAAAAGGAGGAAATTATTTTGGAAAAAAGATATGGTTTAATTTTACTGCGTAATTATTATACATAGAACAAATATTCATTATGTCAGTTGTAGAGTTTAATTAAGCCTATCAGACGCTACAATGATATTTCCAATATCTCTAATAGCTTTCGAGAAAATGAGGAGGAAAGTTATGTTTTGGAAAAAAGATACGGTTTTATATTATTGCGTAATTATTAGTCATAAAACAAATATTCATAATGACAGTTATATAGTATAATAAGGTCTATCAGATGCTGCAATGCTATTTCCAATATCTCTAATAGCTTCCGAGAAAATTAGAACGAAATCAATTTTTTTTTTTTAAAGATACGATTTAATTTTACTGCGTAATTATTATACATAGAACAAATATTCATTATGTCAGTTGTAGAGTTTAATTAGGTCTATCAGATGCTGCAATGATATTTCCAATATCTCTAATAGCTTTCGAGAAAATTAGAACGAAAACTATTTTTTGGGAAAATTATACGGTTTAATTTTACTGCCTAATTATTATACATAGAAAAAATATTCATTATGATAATTGTAGAGTTTAATTAGGTCTATCAGATACTGCAATGATATTTCCAATATCTCTAATAGCTTCCGAGAAAATTATAACGAAATCTATTTTTTGAAAATAAGATACGGTTTAATTTTACTGCGTAATTATTATACATAAAACAAATATTCATTATGTCAGTTGTAGAGTTTAATTAGGTCTAGCAGATTCTGCAATGATATTTCTAATATCTCTAATAGCTTCCGAGAAAATTAGAACGAAATCTATTTTTTTTTTTTTTAATTACGGTTTAATTTTACTGCGTAATTATAAAATATAGAACAAATATTCATTATGACAGTTGTAGAGTTTAATTAGGTTTATCAGATGGTACAATGATATTTCTAATATCTCTAATAGCGTTTGAGAAAATTAGAATGAAATATATTTTTTGGAAAAAAGATATGGTTTTATTTTACTGCGTAATTATTATACATAGAAGAAATATTTATTATGACAGTTGAAGAGTTTAATTAGGTCTATCAGATGCTGTAATGTTATTTCCAATATCTCTAATAGCTTCTGAGAAAATTAGAACGAAATATATTTTTTGGTAAAAAAATATGATTTCATTTTAGTGTGTAATTATTATACATAGAACATATATTCATTTTGACAGTTGTAGAGTTTAATTAGGTCTATCAGATGCTGCAATGATATTTCCAATATCTCTAACAGCTTCCGAGAAAATTAGAAAGAAATTTATTTTTTGAAAAAAAGATACGGTTTAATTTTACTACGTAATTATTATACATAGAACAAATATTCATTATGACAGTTGTAGAATTTAATTAAGCCTATCAGATGCTGCAATGATATTTCCAATATCTCTAAAAGTTTCCAAGAAAATTAGAACGAAATCTATTTTTTGGAAAAAAGATATGGTTTAATTTTACTGCGTAATAATTATACATAATACAAATATTCATTATGTCAGTTGTAGAGTTTAATTAGGTCTAGTAGATGCTGTAATGATATTTCCAATATCTCTAATAACTTCCGAGAAAATTAGAACGAAAACTATTTTTTTGAAAAAAGATATGGTTTAATTTTACTGCGTAATTATTAAACATAAAACAAATATTCATTATGACAGTTGTAGAGTTTAATTAGGTTTATCAGATGCTGCAATGATATTTGCAATATCTTTAATAGCTTTTGAGAAAATTAGAACGAAATCTATTTTTTGGAAAAATGATACGGTTTAATTTTACTGCCTAATTACTATACATAGAACAAATATTCATTATGATAATTGTAGAGTTTAATTAGGTCTATCAGATGCAGCAACGATATTTCCAATATCTCAAATAGCTTTCGAGAAAATTAGAACGAAATCTATTTTTTAGAAAAATGATACGGTTTAATTTTATTGCCTAATTATTATACATAGAAGAAATATTCATTATGATAGTTGAAGAGTTTAATTAGTTTTATCAGATGCTGCAATGATATTTCCAATATCTCTAATGGCTTCCGAGAAAATTAGAACGAAATGTATTTTTTGGAAAAAAGATATGGTTTAATTTTACTGCGTAATTATTATACATAGAACAAATATTCATTATGTCAGTTGTAGAGTTTAATTAAGCCTATCAGACGCTACAATGATATTTCCAATATCTCTAATAGCTTTCGAGAAAATGAGGAGGAAAGTTATGTTTTGGAAAAAAGATACGGTTTTATATTATTGCGTAATTAGTAGTCATAAAACAAATATTCATAATGAGAGTTATATAGTATAATAAGGTCTATCAGATGCTGCAAAGATATTTCCAATATCTCTAATAGCTTCTGAGAAAATTAGAACGAAATCAATTTTTTTTTTTAAAGATACGATTTAATTTTACTGCGTAATTATTATACATAGAACAAATATTCATTATGTCAGTTGTAGAGTTTAATTAGGTCTATCAGATGCTGCAATGATATTTCCAATATCTCTAATAGCTTTCGAGAAAATTAGAACGAAAACTATTTTTTGGGAAAATGATACGGTTTAATTTTACTGCCTAATTATTATACATAGAAAAAATATTCATTATGATAATTGTAGAGTTTAATTAGGTCTATCAGATACTGCAATGATATTTCCAATATCTCTAATAGCTTCCGAGAAAATTATAACGAAATCTATTTTTTGAAAATAAGATACGGTTTAATTTTACTGCGTAATTATTATACATAAAACAAATATTCATTATGTCAGTTGTAGAGTTTAATTAGGTCTAGCAGATTCTGCTATGATATTTCTAATATCTCTAATAGCTTCCGAGAAAATTAGAACGAAATCTTTTTTTTTTTTTTTAAATACGGTTTAATTTTACTGCGTAATTATAAAATATAGAACAAATATTCATTATGATAGTTGTAGAGTTTAATTAGGTTTATCAGATGGTACAATGATATTTCTAATATCTCTAATAGCGTTCGAGAAAATTAGAATGAAATATATTTTTTGGAAAAAAGATATGGTTTTGTTTTACTGCGTAATTATTATACATAGAAGAAATATTTATTATGACAGTTGAAGAGTTTAATTAAGCCTATCAGATGCTACAATGATAGTTCCAATATCTCTAATAGCTTTCGAAAAAATGAGGAGGAAAGTTATGTTTTGGAAAAAAGATACGGTTTTATATTATTGCGTAATTATTAGTCATAAAACAAATATTCATAATGACAGTTATATAGTATAATATGGTCTATCAGATGCTGCAATGATATTTCCAATATGTCTAATAGATTTCGAGAAAATGAGGAAGAAAAAAAAAGTGATAGTTTCATTTTACTGCTAAATTTAATCTAAGAACAAATATTCATTATGACAGTTGTAGAGTTTAATTAGGTCTATCAGATGCTGTAATGTTATTTCCAATATCTCTAATAGCTTCTGAGAAAATTAGAACGAAATATAATTTTTGGTAAAAAGATATGATTTCATTTTAGTGTGTAATTATTATACATAGAACATATATTCATTTTGACAGTTGTAGAGTTTAATTAGGTCTAGCAGATTCTGCTATGATATTTCCAATATCTCTAATAGCTTCCGAGAAAATTAGAAAGAAATTAATTTTTTGAAAAAAAGATACGGTTTAATTTTACTACGTAATTATTATACATAGAACAAATATTCATTATGACAGTTGTAGAATTTAATTAAGCCTATCAGATGCTGCAATGATATTTCCAATATCTCTAAAAGTTTCCAAGAAAATTAGAACGAAATCTATTTTTTGGAAAAAAGATATGGTTTAATTTTACTGCGTAATAATTATACATAATACAAATATTCATTATGTCAGTTGTAGAGTTTAATTAGGTCTAGTAGATGCTGTAATGATATTTCCAATATCTCTAATAACTTCCGAGAAAATTAGAACGAAAACTATTTTTTTGAAAAAAGATATGGTTTAATTTTACTGCATAATTATTAAACATAGAACAAATATTCATTATGACAGTTGTAGAGTTTAATTAGGTTTATCAGATGCTGCAATGATATTTGCAATATCTTTAATAGCTTTTGAGAAAATTAGAACGAAATCTATTTTTTGGAAAAATGATACGGTTTAATTTTACTGCCTAATTACTATACATAGAACAAATATTCATTATGATAATTGTAGAGTTTAATTAGGTCTATCAGATGCAGCAACGATATTTCCAATATCTCAAATAGCTTTCGAGAAAATTAGAACGAAATCTATTTTTTAGAAAAATGATACGGTTTAATTTTATTGCCTAATTATTATACATAGAAGAAATATTCATTATGATAGTTGAAGAGTTTAATTAGTTTTATCAGATGCTGCAATGATATTTCCAATATCTCTAATGGCTTCCGAGAAAATTAGAACGAAATGTATTTTTTGGAAAAAAGATATGGTTTAATTTTACTGCGTAATTATTATACATAGAACAAATATTCATTATGTCAGTTGTAGAGTTTAATTAAGCCTATCAGATGCTACAATGATATTTCCAATATCTCTAATAGCTTTCGAGAAAATGAGGAGGAAAGTTATGTTTTGGAAAAAAGATACGGTTTTATATTATTGCGTAATTAGTAGTCATAAAATTAATATTCATAATGACAGTTATATAGTATAATAAGGTCTATCAGATGCTGCAATGATATTTCCAATATCTCTAATAGCTTCCGAGAAAATTAGAACGAAATCAATTTTTTTTTTTTAAAGATACGATTTAATTTTACTGCGTAATTATTATACATAGAAAAAATATTCATTATGTCAGTTGTAGAGTTTAATTAGGTCTATCAGATGCTGCAATGATATTTCCAATATCTCTAATAGCTTTCGAGAAAATTAGAACGAAAACTATTTTTTGGGAAAATGATACGGTTTAATTTTACTGCCTAATTATTATACATAGAAAAAATATTCATTATGATAATTGTAGAGTTTAATTAGGTCTATCAGATACTGCAATGATATTTCCAATATCTCTAATAGCTTCCGAGAAAATTATAACGAAATCTATTTTTTGAAAATAAGATACGGTTTAATTTTACTGCGTAATTATTATACATAAAACAAATATTCATTATATCAGTTGTAGAGTTTAATTAGGTCTAGCAGATTCTGCTATGATATTTCTAATATCTCTAATAGCTTCCGAGAAAATTAGAACGAAATCTATTTTTTTTTTTTTAATACGGTTTAATTTTACTGCGTAATTATAAAATATAGAACAAATATTCATTATGACAGTTGTAGAGTTTAATTAGGTTTATCAGATGGTACAATGATATTTCTAATATCTCTAATAGCGTTCGAGAAAATTAGAATGAAATATATTTTTTGGAAAAAAGATATGGTTTTATTTTACTGCGTAATTATTATACATAGAAGAAATATTTATTATGACAGTTGAAGAGTTTAATTAAGCCTATCAGATGCTACAATGATAGTTCCAATATCTCTAATAGCTTTCGAAAAAATGAGGAGGAAAGTTATGTTTTGGAAAAAAGATACGGTTTTATATTATTGCGTAATTATTAGTCATAAAACAAATATTCATAATGACAGTTATATAGTATAATATGGTCTATCAGATGCTGCAATGACATTTCCAATATGTCTAATAGATTTCGAGAAAATGAGGAAGAAAAAAAAAGTGATAGTTTCATTTTACTGCTAAATTTGATCTAAGAACAAATATTCATTATGACAGTTGTAGAGTTTAATTAGGTCTATCAGATGCTGCAATGTTATTTCCAATATCTCTAATAGCTTCTGAGAAAATTAGAACGAAATATAATTTTTGGTAAAAAGATATGATTTCATTTTAGTGTGTAATTATTATACATAGAACATATATTCATTTTGACAGTTGTAGAGTTTAATTAGGTCTATCAGATGCTGCAATGATATTTCCAATATCTCTAATAGCTTCCGAGAAAATTAGAAAGAAATTAATTTTTTGAAAAAAAGATACGGTTTAATTTTACTACGTAATTATTATACATAGAACAAATATTCATTATGACAGTTGTAGAATTTAATTAAGCCTATCAGATGCTGCAATGATATTTCCAATATCTCTAAAAGTTTCCAAGAAAATTAGAACGAAATCTATTTTTTGGAAAAAAGATATGGTTTAATTTTACTGCGTAATAATTATACATAATACAAATATTCATTATGTCAGTTGTAGAGTTTAATTAGGTCTAGTAGATGCTGTAATGATATTTCCAATATCTCTAATAACTTCCGAGAAAATTAGAACGAAAACTATTTTTTTGAAAAAAGATATGGTTTAATTTTACTGCGTAATTATTAAACATAGAACAAATATTCATTATGACAGTTGTAGAGTTTAATTAGGTTTATCAGATGCTGCAATGATATTTGCAATATCTTTAATAGCTTTTGAGAAAATTAGAACGAAATCTATTTTTTGGAAAAATGATACGGTTTAATTTTACTGCCTAATTACTATACATAGAACAAATATTCATTATGATAATTGTAGAGTTTAATTAGGTCTATCAGATGCAGCAACGATATTTCCAATATCTCAAATAGCTTTCGAGAAAATTAGAACGAAATCTATTTTTTAGAAAAATGATACGGTTTAATTTTATTGCCTAATTATTATACATAGAAGAAATATTCATTATGATAGTTGAAGAGTTTAATTAGTTTTATCAGATGCTGCAATGATATTTCCAATATCTCTAATGGCTTCCGAGAAAATTAGAACGAAATGTATTTTTTGGAAAAAAGATATGGTTTAATTTTACTGCGTAATTATTATACATAGAACAAATATTCATTATGTCAGTTGTAGAGTTTAATTAAGCCTATCAGACGCTACAATGATATTTCCAATATCTCTAATAGCTTTCGAGAAAATGAGGAGGAAAGTTATGTTTTGGAAAAAAGATACGGTTTTATATTATTGCGTAATTAGTAGTCATAAAACAAATATTCATAATGACAGTTATATAGTATAATAAGGTCTATCAGATGCTGCAATGATATTTCCAATATCTCTAATAGCTTCCGAGAAAATTAGAACGAAATCAATTTTTTTTTTTTAAAGATACGATTTAATTTTACTGCGTAATTATTATACATAGAACAAATATTCATTATGTCAGTTGTAGAGTTTAATTAGGTCTATCAGATGCTGCAATGATATTTCCAATATCTCTAATAGCTTTCGAGAAAATTATAACGAAAACTATTTTTTGGGAAAATTATACGGTTTAATTTTACTGCCTAATTATTATACATAGAAAAAATATTCATTATGATAATTGTAGAGTTTAATTAGGTCTATCAGATACTGCAATGATATTTCCAATATCTCTAATAGCTTCCGAGAAAATTATAACGAAATCTATTTTTTGAAAATAAGATACGGTCTAATTTTACTGCGTAATTATTATACATAAAACAAATATTCATTATGTCAGTTGTAGAGTTTAATTAGGTCTAGCAGATTCTGCTATGATATTTCTAATATCTCTAATAGCTTCCGAGAAAATTAGAACGAAATCTATTTTTTTTTTTTTAATACGGTTTAATTTTACTGCGTAATTATAAAATATAGAACAAATATTCATTATGACAGTTGTAGAGTTTAATTAGGTTTATCAGATGGTACAATGATATTTCTAATATCTCTAATAGCGTTCGAGAAAATTAGAATGAAATATATTTTTTGGAAAAAAGATATGGTTTTATTTTACTGCGTAATTATTATACATAGAAGAAATATTTATCATGACAGTTTAAGAGTTTAATTAAGCCTATCAGATGCTACAATGATAGTTCCAATATCTCTAATAGCTTTCGAAAAAATGAGGAGGAAAGTTATGTTTTGGAAAAAAGATACGGTTTTATATTATTGCGTAATTATTAGTCATAAAACAAATATTCATAATGACAGTTATATAGTATAATATGGTCTATCAGATGCTGCAATGACATTTCCAATATGTCTAATAGATTTCGAGAAAATGAGGAAGAAAAAAAAAGTGATAGTTTCATTTTACTGCTAAATTTGATCTAAGAACAAATATTCATTATGACAGTTGTAGAGTTTAATTAGGTCTATCAGATGCTGTAATGTTATTTCCAATATCTCTAATAGCTTCTGAGAAAATTAGAACGAAATATAATTTTTGGTAAAAAGATATGATTTCATTTTAGTGTGTAATTATTATACATAGAACCTATATTCATTTTGACAGTTGTAGAGTTTAATTAGGTCTATCAGATGCTGCAATGATATTTCCAATATCTCTAATAGCTTCCGAGAAAATTAGAAAGAAATTTATTTTTTGAAAAAAAGATACGGTTTAATTTTACTACGTAATTATTATACATAGAACAAATATTCATTATGACAGTTGTAGAATTTAATTAAGCCTATCAGATGCTGCAATGATATTTCCAATATCTCTAAAAGTTTCCAAGAAAATTAGAACGAAATCTATTTTTTGGAAAAAAGATATGGTTTAATTTTACTGCGTAATAATTATACATAATACAAATATTCATTATGTCAGTTGTAGAGTTTAATTAGGTCAAGTAGATGCTGTAATGATATTTCCAATATCTCTAATAACTTCCGAGAAAATTAGAACGAAAACTATTTTTTTGAAAAAAGATATGGTTTAATTTTACTGCGTAATTATTAAACATAGAACAAATATTCATTAAGACAGTTGTAGAGTTTAATTAGGTTTATCAGATGCTGCAATGATATTTGCAATATCTTTAATAGCTTTTGAGAAAATTAGAACGAAATCTATTTTTTGGAAAAATGATACGGTTTAATTTTACTGCCTAATTACTATACATAGAACAAATATTCATTATGATAATTGTAGAGTTTAATTAGGTCTATCAGATGCAGCAACGATATTTCCAATATCTCAAATAGCTTTCGAGAAAATTAGAACGAAATCTATTTTTTAGAAAAATGATACGGTTTAATTTTATTGCCTAATTATTATACATAGAAGAAATATTCATTATGATAGTTGAAGAGTTTAATTAGTTTTATCAGATGCTGCAATGATATTTCCAATATCTCCAATGGCTTCCGAGAAAATTAGAACGAAATGTATTTTTTGGAAAAAAGATATGGTTTAATTTTACTGCGTAATTATTATACATAGTTCAAATATTCATTATGTCAGTTGTAGAGTTTAATTAAGCCTATCAGACGCTACAATGATATTTCCAATATCTCTAATAGCTTTCGAGAAAATGAGGAGGAAAGTTATGGTTTGGAAAAGAGATACGGTTTTATATTATTGCGTAATTAGTAGTCATAAAACAAATATTCATAATGACAGTTATATAGTATAATAAGGTCTATCAGATGCTGCAATGCTATTTCCAATATATTTAATAGCTTCCGAGAAAATTAGAACGAAATCAAATTTTTTTTTTTAAAGATACGATTTAATTTTACTGCGTAATTATTATACATAGAACAAATATTCATTATGTCAGTTGTAGAGTTTAATTAGGTCTATCAGATGCTGCAATGATATTTCCAATATCTCTAATAGCTTTCGAGAAAATTAGAACGAAAACTATTTTTTGGGAAAATTATACGGTTTAATTTTACTGCCTAATTATTATACATAGAAAAAATATTCATTATGATAGTTGTAGAGTTTAATTAGGTCTATCAGATGCTGCAATGATATTTCCAATATCTCTAATAGCTTCCGAGAAAATTATAACGAAATCTATTTTTTGAAAATAAGATACGGTTTAATTTTACTGCGTAATTATTATACATAAAACAAATATTCATTATATCAGTTGTAGAGTTTAATTAGGTCTAGCAGATTCTGCTATGATATTTCTAATATCTCTAATAGCTTCCGAGAAAATTAGAACGAAATCTATTTTTTTTTTTTTAATACGGTTTAATTTTACTGCGTAATTATAAAATATAGAACAAATATTCATTATGACAGTTGTAGAGTTTAATTAGGTTTATCAGATGGTACAATGATATTTCTAATATCTCTAATAGCGTTCGAGAAAATTAGAATGAAATATATTTTTTGGAAAAAAGATATGGTTTTATTTTACTGCGTAATTATTATACATAGAAGAAATATTTATTATGACAGTTGAAGAGTTTAATTAAGCCTATCAGATGCTACAATGATAGTTCCAATATCTCTAATAGCTTTCGAAAAAATGAGGAGGAAAGTTATGTTTTGGAAAAAAGATACGGTTTTATATTATTGCGTAATTATTAGTCATAAAACAAATATTCATAATGACAGTTATATAGTATAATATGGTCTATCAGATGCTGCAATGACATTTCCAATATGTCTAATAGATTTCGAGAAAATGAGGAAGAAAAAAAAAGTGATAGTTTCATTTTACTGCTAAATTTGATCTAAGAACAAATATTCATTATGACAGTTGTAGAGTTTAATTAGGTCTATCAGATGCTGCAATGTTATTTCCAATATCTCTAATAGCTTCTGAGAAAATTAGAACGAAATATAATTTTTGGTAAAAAGATATGATTTCATTTTAGTGTGTAATTATTATACATAGAACATATATTCATTTTGACAGTTGTAGAGTTTAATTAGGTCTATCAGATGCTGCAATGATATTTCCAATATCTCTAATAGCTTCCGAGAAAATTAGAAAGAAATTTATTTTTTGAAAAAAAGATACGGTTTAATTTTACTACGTAATTATTATACATAGAACAAATATTCATTATGACAGTTGTAGAATTTAATTAAGCCTATCAGATGCTGCAATGATATTTCCAATATCTCTAAAAGTTTCCAAGAAAATTAGAACGAAATCTATTTTTTGGAAAAAAGATATGGTTTAATTTTACTGCGTAATAATTATACATAATACAAATATTCATTATGTCAGTTGTAGAGTTTAATTAGGTCTAGTAGATGCTGTAATGATATTTCCAATATCTCTAATAACTTCCGAGAAAATTAGAACGAAAACTATTTTTTTGAAAAAAGATATGGTTTAATTTTACTGCGTAATTATTAAACATAGAACAAATATTCATTATGACAGTTGTAGAGTTTAATTAGGTTTATCAGATGCTGCAATGATATTTGCAATATCTTTAATAGCTTTTGAGAAAATTAGAACGAAATCTATTTTTTGGAAAAATGATACGGTTTAATTTTACTGCCTAATTACTATACATAGAACAAATATTCATTATGATAATTGTAGAGTTTAATTAGGTCTATCAGATGCAGCAACGATATTTCCAATATCTCAAATAGCTTTCGAGAAAATTAGAACGAAATCTATTTTTTAGAAAAATGATACGGTTTAATTTTATTGCCTAATTATTATACATAGAAGAAATATTCATTATGATAGTTGAAGAGTTTAATTAGTTTTATCAGATGCTGCAATGATATTTCCAATATCTCCAATGGCTTCCGAGAAAATTAGAACGAAATGTATTTTTTGGAAAAAAGATATGGTTTAATTTTACTGCGTAATTATTATACATAGTTCAAATATTCATTATGTCAGTTGTAGAGTTTAATTAAGCCTATCAGACGCTACAATGATATTTCCAATATCTCTAATAGCTTTCGAGAAAATGAGGAGGAAAGTTATGGTTTGGAAAAGAGATACGGTTTTATATTATTGCGTAATTAGTAGTCATAAAACAAATATTCATAATGACAGTTATATAGTATAATAAGGTCTATCAGATGCTGCAATGCTATTTCCAATATATTTAATAGCTTCCGAGAAAATTAGAACGAAATCAATTTTTTTTTTTTAAAGATACGATTTAATTTTACTGCGTAATTATTATACATAGAACAAATATTCATTATGTCAGTTGTAGAGTTTAATTAGGTCTATCAGATGCTGCAATGATATTTCCAATATCTCTAATAGCTTTCGAGAAAATTAGAACGAAAACTATTTTTTGGGAAAATTATACGGTTTAATTTTACTGCCTAATTATTATACATAGAAAAAATATTCATTATGATAGTTGTAGAGTTTAATTAGGTCTATCAGATACTGCAATGATATTTCCAATATCTCTAATAGCTTCCGAGAAAATTATAACGAAATCTATTTTTTGAAAATAAGATACGGTTTAATTTTACTGCGTAATTATTATACATAAAACAAATATTCATTATGTCAGTTGTAGAGTTTAATTAGTTCTAGCAGATTCTGCTATGATATTTCTAATATCTCTAATAGCTTCCGAGAAAATTAGAACGAAATCTATTTTTTTTTTTATAAATACGGTTTAATTTTACTGCGTAATTATAAAATATAGAACAAATATTCATTATGACAGTTGTAGAGTTTAATAAAGTTTATCAGATGGTACAATGATATTTCTAATATCTCTAATAGCGTTCGAGAAAATTAGAATGAAATATATTTTTTGGAAAAAAGATATGGTTTTATTTTACTGCGTAATTATTATACATAGAAGAAATATTTATTATGACAGTTGAAGAGTTTAATTAAGCCTATCAGATGCTACAATGATAGTTCCAATATCTCTAAAAGCTTTCGAAAAAATGAGGAGGAAAGTTATGTTTTGGAAAAAAGATACGGTTTTATATTATTGCGTAATTATTAGTCATAAAACAAATATTCATAATGACAGTTATATAGTATAATATGGTCTATCAGATGCTGCAATGACATTTCCAATATGTCTAATAGATTTCGAGAAAATGAGGAAGAAAAAAAAAGTGATAGTTTCATTTTACTGCTAAATTTAATCTAAGAACAAATATTCATTATGACAGTTGTAGAGTTTAATTAGGTCTATCAGATGCTGTAATGTTATTTCCAATATCTCTAATAGCTTCCGAGAAAATTAGAACGAAATATAATTTTTGGTAAAAAGATATGATTTCATTTTAGTGTTTAATTATTATACATAGAACATATATTCATTTTGACAGTTGTAGAGTTTAATTAGGTCTATCAGATGCTGCAATGATATTTCCAATATCTCTAATAGCTTCCGAGAAAATTAGAAAGAAATTAATTTTTTGAAAAAAAGATACGGTTTAATTTTACTACGTAATTATTATACATAGAACAAATATTCATTATGACAGTTGTAGAATTTAATTAAGCCTATCAGATGCTGCAATGATATTTCCAATATCTCTAAAAGTTTCCAAGAAAATTAGAACGAAATCTATTTTTTGGAAAAAAGATATGGTTTAATTTTACTGCGTAATAATTATACATAATACAAATATTCATTATGTCAGTTGTAGAGTTTAATTAGGTCTAGTAGATGCTGTAATGATATTTCCAATATCTCTAATAACTTCCGAGAAAATTAGAACGAAAACTATTTTTTTGAAAAAAGATATGGTTTAATTTTACTGCGTAATTATTAAACATAGAACAAATATTCATTATGACAGTTGTAGAGTTTAATTAGGTTTATCAGATGCTGCAATGATATTTGCAATATCTTTAATAGCTTTTGAGAAAATTAGAACGAAATCTATTTTTTGGAAAAATGATACGGTTTAATTTTACTGCCTAATTACTATACATAGAACAAATATTCATTATGATAATTGTAGAGTTTAATTAGGTCTATCAGATGCAGCAACGATATTTCCAATATCTCAAATAGCTTTCGAGAAAATTAGAACGAAATCTATTTTTTAGAAAAATGATACGGTTTAATTTTATTGCCTAATTATTATACATAGAAGAAATATTCATTATGATAGTTGAAGAGTTTAATTAGTTTTATCAGATGCTGCAATGATATTTCCAATATCTCTAATGGCTTCCGAGAAAATTAGAACGAAATGTATTTTTTGGAAAAAAGATATGGTTTAATTTTACTGCGTAATTATTATACATAGAACAAATATTCATTATGTCAGTTGTAGAGTTTAATTAAGCCTATCAGACGCTACAATGATATTTCCAATATCTCTAATAGCTTTCGAGAAAATGAGGAGGAAAGTTATGTTTTGGAAAAAAGATACGGTTTTATATTATTGCGTAATTAGTAGTCATAAAACAAATATTCATAATGAGAGTTATATAGTATAATAAGGTCTATCAGATGCTGCAAAGATATTTCCAATATCTCTAATAGCTTCTGAGAAAATTAGAACGAAATCAATTTTTTTTTTTAAAGATACGATTTAATTTTACTGCGTAATTATTATACATAGAACAAATATTCATTATGTCAGTTGTAGAGTTTAATTAGGTCTATCAGATGCTGCAATGATATTTCCAATATCTCTAATAGCTTTCGAGAAAATTAGAACGAAAACTATTTTTTGGGAAAATGATACGGTTTAATTTTACTGCCTAATTATTATACATAGAAAAAATATTCATTATGATAATTGTAGAGTTTAATTAGGTCTATCAGATACTGCAATGATATTTCCAATATCTCTAATAGCTTCCGAGAAAATTATAACGAAATCTATTTTTTGAAAATAAGATACGGTTTAATTTTACTGCGTAATTATTATACATAAAACAAATATTCATTATGTCAGTTGTAGAGTTTAATTAGGTCTAGCAGATTCTGCTATGATATTTCTAATATCTCTAATAGCTTCCGAGAAAATTAGAACGAAATCTTTTTTTTTTTTTTTAAATACGGTTTAATTTTACTGCGTAATTATAAAATATAGAACAAATATTCATTATGATAGTTGTAGAGTTTAATTAGGTTTATCAGATGGTACAATGATATTTCTAATATCTCTAATAGCGTTCGAGAAAATTAGAATGAAATATATTTTTTGGAAAAAAGATATGGTTTTGTTTTACTGCGTAATTATTATACATAGAAGAAATATTTATTATGACAGTTGAAGAGTTTAATTAAGCCTATCAGATGCTACAATGATAGTTCCAATATCTCTAATAGCTTTCGAAAAAATGAGGAGGAAAGTTATGTTTTGGAAAAAAGATACGGTTTTATATTATTGCGTAATTATTAGTCATAAAACAAATATTCATAATGACAGTTATATAGTATAATATGGTCTATCAGATGCTGCAATGATATTTCCAATATGTCTAATAGATTTCGAGAAAATGAGGAAGAAAAAAAAAGTGATAGTTTCATTTTACTGCTAAATTTAATCTAAGAACAAATATTCATTATGACAGTTGTAGAGTTTAATTAGGTCTATCAGATGCTGTAATGTTATTTCCAATATCTCTAATAGCTTCTGAGAAAATTAGAACGAAATATAATTTTTGGTAAAAAGATATGATTTCATTTTAGTGTGTAATTATTATACATAGAACATATATTCATTTTGACAGTTGTAGAGTTTAATTAGGTCTAGCAGATTCTGCTATGATATTTCCAATATCTCTAATAGCTTCCGAGAAAATTAGAAAGAAATTAATTTTTTGAAAAAAAGATACGGTTTAATTTTACTACGTAATTATTATACATAGAACAAATATTCATTATGACAGTTGTAGAATTTAATTAAGCCTATCAGATGCTGCAATGATATTTCCAATATCTCTAAAAGTTTCCAAGAAAATTAGAACGAAATCTATTTTTTGGAAAAAAGATATGGTTTAATTTTACTGCGTAATAATTATACATAATACAAATATTCATTATGTCAGTTGTAGAGTTTAATTAGGTCTAGTAGATGCTGTAATGATATTTCCAATATCTCTAATAACTTCCGAGAAAATTAGAACGAAAACTATTTTTTTGAAAAAAGATATGGTTTAATTTTACTGCATAATTATTAAACATAGAACAAATATTCATTATGACAGTTGTAGAGTTTAATTAGGTTTATCAGATGCTGCAATGATATTTGCAATATCTTTAATAGCTTTTGAGAAAATTAGAACGAAATCTATTTTTTGGAAAAATGATACGGTTTAATTTTACTGCCTAATTACTATACATAGAACAAATATTCATTATGATAATTGTAGAGTTTAATTAGGTCTATCAGATGCAGCAACGATATTTCCAATATCTCAAATAGCTTTCGAGAAAATTAGAACGAAATCTATTTTTTAGAAAAATGATACGGTTTAATTTTATTGCCTAATTATTATACATAGAAGAAATATTCATTATGATAGTTGAAGAGTTTAATTAGTTTTATCAGATGCTGCAATGATATTTCCAATATCTCTAATGGCTTCCGAGAAAATTAGAACGAAATGTATTTTTTGGAAAAAAGATATGGTTTAATTTTACTGCGTAATTATTATACATAGAACAAATATTCATTATGTCAGTTGTAGAGTTTAATTAAGCCTATCAGATGCTACAATGATATTTCCAATATCTCTAATAGCTTTCGAGAAAATGAGGAGGAAAGTTATGTTTTGGAAAAAAGATACGGTTTTATATTATTGCGTAATTAGTAGTCATAAAATTAATATTCATAATGACAGTTATATAGTATAATAAGGTCTATCAGATGCTGCAATGATATTTCCAATATCTCTAATAGCTTCCGAGAAAATTAGAACGAAATCAATTTTTTTTTTTTAAAGATACGATTTAATTTTACTGCGTAATTATTATACATAGAAAAAATATTCATTATGTCAGTTGTAGAGTTTAATTAGGTCTATCAGATGCTGCAATGATATTTCCAATATCTCTAATAGCTTTCGAGAAAATTAGAACGAAAACTATTTTTTGGGAAAATGATACGGTTTAATTTTACTGCCTAATTATTATACATAGAAAAAATATTCATTATGATAATTGTAGAGTTTAATTAGGTCTATCAGATACTGCAATGATATTTCCAATATCTCTAATAGCTTCCGAGAAAATTATAACGAAATCTATTTTTTGAAAATAAGATACGGTTTAATTTTACTGCGTAATTATTATACATAAAACAAATATTCATTATGTCAGTTGTAGAGTTTAATTAGGTCTAGCAGATTCTGCTATGATATTTCTAATATCTCTAATAGCTTCCGAGAAAATTAGAACGAAATCTTTTTTTTTTTTTTTAATTACGGTTTAATTTTACTGCGTAATTATAAAATATAGAACAAATATTCATTATGGCAGTTGTAGAGTTTAATTAGGTTTATCAGATGGTACAATGATATTTCTAATATCTCTAATAGCGTTCGAGAAAATTAGAATGAAATATATTTTTTGGAAAAAAGATATGGTTTTATTTTACTGCGTAATTATTATACATAGAAGAAATATTTATTATGACAGTTGAAGAGTTTAATTAAGCCTATCAGATGCTACAATGATAGTTCCAATATCTCTAATAGCTTTCGAAAAAATGAGGAGGAAAGTTATGTTTTGGAAAAAAGATACGGTTTTATATTATTGCGTAATTATTAGTCATAAAACAAATATTCATAATGACAGTTATATAGTATAATATGGTCTATCAGATGCTGCACTGACATTTCCAATATGTCTAATAGATTTCGAGAAAATGAGGAAGAAAAAAAAAGTGATAGTTTCATTTTACTGCTAAATTTGATCTAAGAACAAATATTCATTATGACAGTTGTAGAGTTTAATTAGGTCTATCAGATGCTGTAATGTTATTTCCAATATCTCTAATAGCTTCTGAGAAAATTAGAATGAAATATAATTTTTGGTAAAAAGATATGATTTCATTTTAGTGTGTAATTATTATACATAGAACATATATTCATTTTGACAGTTGTAGAGTTTAATTAGGTCTATCAGATGCTGCAATGATATTTCCAATATCTCTAATAGCTTCCGAGAAAATTAGAAAGAAATTAATTTTTTGAAAAAAAGATACGGTTTAATTTTACTACGTAATTATTATACATAGAACAAATATTCATTATGACAGTTGTAGAATTTAATTAAGCCTATCAGATGCTGCAATGATATTTCCAATATCTCTAAAAGTTTCCAAGAAAATTAGAACGAAATCTATTTTTTGGAAAAAAGATATGGTTTAATTTTACTGCGTAATAATTATACATAATACAAATATTCATTATGTCAGTTGTAGAGTTTAATTAGGTCTAGTAGATGCTGTAATGATATTTCCAATATCTCTAATAACTTCCGAGAAAATTAGAACGAAAACTATTTTTTTGAAAAAAGATATGGTTTAATTTTACTGCGTAATTATTAAACATAGAACAAATATTCATTATGACAGTTGTAGAGTTTAATTAGGTTTATCAGATGCTGCAATGATATTTGCAATATCTTTAATAGCTTTTGAGAAAATTAGAACGAAATCTATTTTTTGGAAAAATGATACGGTTTAATTTTACTGCCTAATTACTATACATAGAACAAATATTCATTATGATAATTGTAGAGTTTAATTAGGTCTATCAGATGCAGCAACGATATTTCCAATATCTCAAATAGCTTTCGAGAAAATTAGAACGAAATCTATTTTTTAGAAAAATGATACGGTTTAATTTTATTGCCTAATTATTATACATAGAAGAAATATTCATTATGATAGTTGAAGAGTTTAATTAGTTTTATCAGATGCTGCAATGATATTTCCAATATCTCTAATGGCTTCCGAGAAAATTAGAACGAAATGTATTTTTTGGAAAAAAGATATGGTTTAATTTTACTGCGTAATTATTATACATAGAACAAATATTCATTATGTCAGTTGTAGAGTTTAATTAAGCCTATCAGACGCTACAATGATATTTCCAATATCTCTAATAGCTTTCGAGAAAATGAGGAGGAAAGTTATGTTTTGGAAAAAAGATACGGTTTTATATTATTGCGTAATTAGTAGTCATAAAACAAATATTCATAATGACAGTTATATAGTATAATAAGGTCTATCAGATGCTGCAATGATATTTCCAATATCTCTAATAGCTTCCGAGAAAATTAGAACGAAATCAATTTTTTTTTTTTAAAGATACGATTTAATTTTACTGCGTAATTATTATACATAGAACAAATATTCATTATGTCAGTTGTAGAGTTTAATTAGGTCTATCAGATGCTGCAATGATATTTCCAATATCTCTAATAGCTTTCGAGAAAATTATAACGAAAACTATTTTTTGGGAAAATTATACGGTTTAATTTTACTGCCTAATTATTATACATAGAAAAAATATTCATTATGATAATTGTAGAGTTTAATTAGGTCTATCAGATACTGCAATGATATTTCCAATATCTCTAATAGCTTCCGAGAAAATTATAACGAAATCTATTTTTTGAAAATAAGATACGGTCTAATTTTACTGCGTAATTATTATACATAAAACAAATATTCATTATGTCAGTTGTAGAGTTTAATTAGGTCTAGCAGATTCTGCTATGATATTTCTAATATCTCTAATAGCTTCCGAGAAAATTAGAACGAAATCTATTTTTTTTTTTTTAATACGGTTTAATTTTACTGCGTAATTATAAAATATAGAACAAATATTCATTATGACAGTTGTAGAGTTTAATTAGGTTTATCAGATGGTACAATGATATTTCTAATATCTCTAATAGCGTTCGAGAAAATTAGAATGAAATATATTTTTTGGAAAAAAGATATGGTTTTATTTTACTGCGTAATTATTATACATAGAAGAAATATTTATCATGACAGTTTAAGAGTTTAATTAAGCCTATCAGATGCTACAATGATAGTTCCAATATCTCTAATAGCTTTCGAAAAAATGAGGAGGAAAGTTATGTTTTGGAAAAAAGATACGGTTTTATATTATTGCGTAATTATTAGTCATAAAACAAATATTCATAATGACAGTTATATAGTATAATATGGTCTATCAGATGCTGCAATGACATTTCCAATATGTCTAATAGATTTCGAGAAAATGAGGAAGAAAAAAAAAGTGATAGTTTCATTTTACTGCTAAATTTGATCTAAGAACAAATATTCATTATGACAGTTGTAGAGTTTAATTAGGTCTATCAGATGCTGTAATGTTATTTCCAATATCTCTAATAGCTTCTGAGAAAATTAGAACGAAATATAATTTTTGGTAAAAAGATATGATTTCATTTTAGTGTGTAATTATTATACATAGAACCTATATTCATTTTGACAGTTGTAGAGTTTAATTAGGTCTATCAGATGCTGCAATGATATTTCCAATATCTCTAATAGCTTCCGAGAAAATTAGAAAGAAATTTATTTTTTGAAAAAAAGATACGGTTTAATTTTACTACGTAATTATTATACATAGAACAAATATTCATTATGACAGTTGTAGAATTTAATTAAGCCTATCAGATGCTGCAATGATATTTCCAATATCTCTAAAAGTTTCCAAGAAAATTAGAACGAAATCTATTTTTTGGAAAAAAGATATGGTTTAATTTTACTGCGTAATAATTATACATAATACAAATATTCATTATGTCAGTTGTAGAGTTTAATTAGGTCAAGTAGATGCTGTAATGATATTTCCAATATCTCTAATAACTTCCGAGAAAATTAGAACGAAAACTATTTTTTTGAAAAAAGATATGGTTTAATTTTACTGCGTAATTATTAAACATAGAACAAATATTCATTAAGACAGTTGTAGAGTTTAATTAGGTTTATCAGATGCTGCAATGATATTTGCAATATCTTTAATAGCTTTTGAGAAAATTAGAACGAAATCTATTTTTTGGAAAAATGATACGGTTTAATTTTACTGCCTAATTACTATACATAGAACAAATATTCATTATGATAATTGTAGAGTTTAATTAGGTCTATCAGATGCAGCAACGATATTTCCAATATCTCAAATAGCTTTCGAGAAAATTAGAACGAAATCTATTTTTTAGAAAAATGATACGGTTTAATTTTATTGCCTAATTATTATACATAGAAGAAATATTCATTATGATAGTTGAAGAGTTTAATTAGTTTTATCAGATGCTGCAATGATATTTCCAATATCTCCAATGGCTTCCGAGAAAATTAGAACGAAATGTATTTTTTGGAAAAAAGATATGGTTTAATTTTACTGCGTAATTATTATACATAGTTCAAATATTCATTATGTCAGTTGTAGAGTTTAATTAAGCCTATCAGACGCTACAATGATATTTCCAATATCTCTAATAGCTTTCGAGAAAATGAGGAGGAAAGTTATGGTTTGGAAAAGAGATACGGTTTTATATTATTGCGTAATTAGTAGTCATAAAACAAATATTCATAATGACAGTTATATAGTATAATAAGGTCTATCAGATGCTGCAATGCTATTTCCAATATATTTAATAGCTTCCGAGAAAATTAGAACGAAATCAAATTTTTTTTTTTAAAGATACGATTTAATTTTACTGCGTAATTATTATACATAGAACAAATATTCATTATGTCAGTTGTAGAGTTTAATTAGGTCTATCAGATGCTGCAATGATATTTCCAATATCTCTAATAGCTTTCGAGAAAATTAGAACGAAAACTATTTTTTGGGAAAATTATACGGTTTAATTTTACTGCCTAATTATTATACATAGAAAAAATATTCATTATGATAGTTGTAGAGTTTAATTAGGTCTATCAGATGCTGCAATGATATTTCCAATATCTCTAATAGCTTCCGAGAAAATTATAACGAAATCTATTTTTTGAAAATAAGATACGGTTTAATTTTACTGCGTAATTATTATACATAAAACAAATATTCATTATATCAGTTGTAGAGTTTAATTAGGTCTAGCAGATTCTGCTATGATATTTCTAATATCTCTAATAGCTTCCGAGAAAATTAGAACGAAATCTATTTTTTTTTTTTTAATACGGTTTAATTTTACTGCGTAATTATAAAATATAGAACAAATATTCATTATGACAGTTGTAGAGTTTAATTAGGTTTATCAGATGGTACAATGATATTTCTAATATCTCTAATAGCGTTCGAGAAAATTAGAATGAAATATATTTTTTGGAAAAAAGATATGGTTTTATTTTACTGCGTAATTATTATACATAGAAGAAATATTTATTATGACAGTTGAAGAGTTTAATTAAGCCTATCAGATGCTACAATGATAGTTCCAATATCTCTAATAGCTTTCGAAAAAATGAGGAGGAAAGTTATGTTTTGGAAAAAAGATACGGTTTTATATTATTGCGTAATTATTAGTCATAAAACAAATATTCATAATGACAGTTATATAGTATAATATGGTCTATCAGATGCTGCAATGACATTTCCAATATGTCTAATAGATTTCGAGAAAATGAGGAAGAAAAAAAAAGTGATAGTTTCATTTTACTGCTAAATTTGATCTAAGAACAAATATTCATTATGACAGTTGTAGAGTTTAATTAGGTCTATCAGATGCTGCAATGTTATTTCCAATATCTCTAATAGCTTCTGAGAAAATTAGAACGAAATATAATTTTTGGTAAAAAGATATGATTTCATTTTAGTGTGTAATTATTATACATAGAACATATATTCATTTTGACAGTTGTAGAGTTTAATTAGGTCTATCAGATGCTGCAATGATATTTCCAATATCTCTAATAGCTTCCGAGAAAATTAGAAAGAAATTTATTTTTTGAAAAAAAGATACGGTTTAATTTTACTACGTAATTATTATACATAGAACAAATATTCATTATGACAGTTGTAGAATTTAATTAAGCCTATCAGATGCTGCAATGATATTTCCAATATCTCTAAAAGTTTCCAAGAAAATTAGAACGAAATCTATTTTTTGGAAAAAAGATATGGTTTAATTTTACTGCGTAATAATTATACATAATACAAATATTCATTATGTCAGTTGTAGAGTTTAATTAGGTCTAGTAGATGCTGTAATGATATTTCCAATATCTCTAATAACTTCCGAGAAAATTAGAACGAAAACTATTTTTTTGAAAAAAGATATGGTTTAATTTTACTGCGTAATTATTAAACATAGAACAAATATTCATTATGACAGTTGTAGAGTTTAATTAGGTTTATCAGATGCTGCAATGATATTTGCAATATCTTTAATAGCTTTTGAGAAAATTAGAACGAAATCTATTTTTTGGAAAAATGATACGGTTTAATTTTACTGCCTAATTACTATACATAGAACAAATATTCATTATGATAATTGTAGAGTTTAATTAGGTCTATCAGATGCAGCAACGATATTTCCAATATCTCAAATAGCTTTCGAGAAAATTAGAACGAAATCTATTTTTTAGAAAAATGATACGGTTTAATTTTATTGCCTAATTATTATACATAGAAGAAATATTCATTATGATAGTTGAAGAGTTTAATTAGTTTTATCAGATGCTGCAATGATATTTCCAATATCTCCAATGGCTTCCGAGAAAATTAGAACGAAATGTATTTTTTGGAAAAAAGATATGGTTTAATTTTACTGCGTAATTATTATACATAGTTCAAATATTCATTATGTCAGTTGTAGAGTTTAATTAAGCCTATCAGACGCTACAATGATATTTCCAATATCTCTAATAGCTTTCGAGAAAATGAGGAGGAAAGTTATGGTTTGGAAAAGAGATACGGTTTTATATTATTGCGTAATTAGTAGTCATAAAACAAATATTCATAATGACAGTTATATAGTATAATAAGGTCTATCAGATGCTGCAATGCTATTTCCAATATATTTAATAGCTTCCGAGAAAATTAGAACGAAATCAATTTTTTTTTTTTAAAGATACGATTTAATTTTACTGCGTAATTATTATACATAGAACAAATATTCATTATGTCAGTTGTAGAGTTTAATTAGGTCTATCAGATGCTGCAATGATATTTCCAATATCTCTAATAGCTTTCGAGAAAATTAGAACGAAAACTATTTTTTGGGAAAATTATACGGTTTAATTTTACTGCCTAATTATTATACATAGAAAAAATATTCATTATGATAGTTGTAGAGTTTAATTAGGTCTATCAGATACTGCAATGATATTTCCAATATCTCTAATAGCTTCCGAGAAAATTATAACGAAATCTATTTTTTGAAAATAAGATACGGTTTAATTTTACTGCGTAATTATTATACATAAAACAAATATTCATTATGTCAGTTGTAGAGTTTAATTAGTTCTAGCAGATTCTGCTATGATATTTCTAATATCTCTAATAGCTTCCGAGAAAATTAGAACGAAATCTATTTTTTTTTTTATAAATACGGTTTAATTTTACTGCGTAATTATAAAATATAGAACAAATATTCATTATGACAGTTGTAGAGTTTAATAAAGTTTATCAGATGGTACAATGATATTTCTAATATCTCTAATAGCGTTCGAGAAAATTAGAATGAAATATATTTTTTGGAAAAAAGATATGGTTTTATTTTACTGCGTAATTATTATACATAGAAGAAATATTTATTATGACAGTTGAAGAGTTTAATTAAGCCTATCAGATGCTACAATGATAGTTCCAATATCTCTAATAGCTTTCGAAAAAATGAGGAGGAAAGTTATGTTTTGGAAAAAAGATACGGTTTTATATTATTGCGTAATTATTAGTCATAAAACAAATATTCATAATGACAGTTATATAGTATAATATGGTCTATCAGATGCTGCAATGACATTTCCAATATGTCTAATAGATTTCGAGAAAATGAGGAAGAAAAAAAAAGTGATAGTTTCATTTTACTGCTAAATTTAATCTAAGAACAAATATTCATTATGACAGTTGTAGAGTTTAATTAGGTCTATCAGATGCTGTAATGTTATTTCCAATATCTCTAATAGCTTCTGAGAAAATTAGAACGAAATATAATTTTTGGTAAAAAGATATGATTTCATTTTAGTGTGTAATTATTATACATAGAACATATATTCATTTTGACAGTTGTAGAGTTTAATTAGGTCTATCAGATGCTGCAATGATATTTCCAATATCTCTAATAGCTTCCGAGAAAATTAGAAAGAAATTTATTTTTTGAAAAAAAGATACGGTTTAATTTTACTACGTAATTATTATACATAGAACAAATATTCATTATGACAGTTGTAGAATTTAATTAAGCCTATCAGATGCTGCAATGATATTTCCAATATCTCTAAAAGTTTCCAAGAAAATTAGAACGAAATCTATTTTTTGGAAAAAAGATATGGTTTAATTTTACTGCGTAATAATTATACATAATACAAATATTCATTATGTCAGTTGTAGAGTTTAATTAGGTCTAGTAGATGCTGTAATGATATTTCCAATATCTCTAATAACTTCCGAGAAAATTAGAACGAAAACTATTTTTTTGAAAAAAGATATGGTTTAATTTTACTGCGTAATTATTAAACATAGAACAAATATTCATTATGACAGTTGTAGAGTTTAATTAGGTTTATCAGATGCTGCAATGATATTTGCAATATCTTTAATAGCTTTTGAGAAAATTAGAACGAAATCTATTTTTTGGAAAAATGATACGGTTTAATTTTACTGCCTAATTACTATACATAGAACAAATATTCATTATGATAATTGTAGAGTTTAATTAGGTCTATCAGATGCAGCAACGATATTTCCAATATCTCAAATAGCTTTCGAGAAAATTAGAACGAAATCTATTTTTTAGAAAAATGATACGGTTTAATTTTATTGCCTAATTATTATACATAGAAGAAATATTCATTATGATAGTTGAAGAGTTTAATTAGTTTTATCAGATGCTGCAATGATATTTCCAATATCTCCAATGGCTTCCGAGAAAATTAGAACGAAATGTATTTTTTGGAAAAAAGATATGGTTTAATTTTACTGCGTAATTATTATACATAGTTCAAATATTCATTATGTCAGTTGTAGAGTTTAATTAAGCCTATCAGACGCTACAATGATATTTCCAATATCTCTAATAGCTTTCGAGAAAATGAGGAGGAAAGTTATGGTTTGGAAAAGAGATACGGTTTTATATTATTGCGTAATTAGTAGTCATAAAACAAATATTCATAATGACAGTTATATAGTATAATAAGGTCTATCAGATGCTGCAATGCTATTTCCAATATATTTAATAGCTTCCGAGAAAATTAGAACGAAATCAATTTTTTTTTTTTAAAGATACGATTTAATTTTACTGCGTAATTATTATACATAGAACAAATATTCATTATGTCAGTTGTAGAGTTTAATTAGGTCTATCAGATGCTGCAATGATATTTCCAATATCTCTAATAGCTTTCGAGAAAATTAGAACGAAAACTATTTTTTGGGAAAATTATACGGTTTAATTTTACTGCCTAATTATTATACATAGAAAAAATATTCATTATGATAGTTGTAGAGTTTAATTAGGTCTATCAGATACTGCAATGATATTTCCAATATCTCTAATAGCTTCCGAGAAAATTATAACGAAATCTATTTTTTGAAAATAAGATACGGTTTAATTTTACTGCGTAATTATTATACATAAAACAAATATTCATTATGTCAGTTGTAGAGTTTAATTAGTTCTAGCAGATTCTGCTATGATATTTCTAATATCTCTAATAGCTTCCGAGAAAATTAGAACGAAATCTATTTTTTTTTTTATAAATACGGTTTAATTTTACTGCGTAATTATAAAATATAGAACAAATATTCATTATGACAGTTGTAGAGTTTAATAAAGTTTATCAGATGGTACAATGATATTTCTAATATCTCTAATAGCGTTCGAGAAAATTAGAATGAAATATATTTTTTGGAAAAAAGATATGGTTTTATTTTACTGCGTAATTATTATACATAGAAGAAATATTTATTATGACAGTTGAAGAGTTTAATTAAGCCTATCAGATGCTACAATGATAGTTCCAATATCTCTAAAAGCTTTCGAAAAAATGAGGAGGAAAGTTATGTTTTGGAAAAAAGATACGGTTTTATATTATTGCGTAATTATTAGTCATAAAACAAATATTCATAATGACAGTTATATAGTATAATATGGTCTATCAGATGCTGCAATGACATTTCCAATATGTCTAATAGATTTCGAGAAAATGAGGAAGAAAAAAAAAGTGATAGTTTCATTTTACTGCTAAATTTAATCTAAGAACAAATATTCATTATGACAGTTGTAGAGTTTAATTAGGTCTATCAGATGCTGTAATGTTATTTCCAATATCTCTAATAGCTTCCGAGAAAATTAGAACGAAATATAATTTTTGGTAAAAAGATATGATTTCATTTTAGTGTTTAATTATTATACATAGAACATATATTCATTTTGACAGTTGTAGAGTTTAATTAGGTCTATCAGATGCTGCAATGATATTTCCAATATCTCTAATAGCTTCCGAGAAAATTAGAAAGAAATTTATTTTTTGAAAAAAAGATACGGTTTAATTTTACTACGTAATTATTATACATAGAACAAATATTCATTATGACAGTTGTAGAATTTAATTAAGCCTATCAGATGCTGCAATGATATTTCCAATATCTCTAAAAGTTTCCAAGAAAATTAGAACGAAATCTATTTTTTGGAAAAAAGATATGGTTTAATTTTACTGCGTAATAATTATACATAATACAAATATTCATTATGTCAGTTGTAGAGTTTAATTAGGTCTAGTAGATGCTGTAATGATATTTCCAATATCTCTAATAACTTCCGAGAAAATTAGAACGAAAACTATTTTTTTGAAAAAAGATATGGTTTAATTTTACTGCGTAATTATTAAACATAGAACAAATATTCATTATGACAGTTGTAGAGTTTAATTAGGTTTATCAGATGCTGCAATGATATTTGCAATATCTTTAATAGCTTTTGAGAAAATTAGAACGAAATCTATTTTTTGGAAAAATGATACGGTTTAATTTTACTGCCTAATTACTATACATAGAACAAATATTCATTATGATAATTGTAGAGTTTAATTAGGTCTATCAGATGCAGCAACGATATTTCCAATATCTCAAATAGCTTTCGAGAAAATTAGAACGAAATCTATTTTTTAGAAAAATGATACGGTTTAATTTTATTGCCTAATTATTATACATAGAAGAAATATTCATTATGATAGTTGAAGAGTTTAATTAGTTTTATCAGATGCTGCAATGATATTTCCAATATCTCTAATGGCTTCCGAGAAAATTAGAACGAAATGTATTTTTTGGAAAAAAGATATGGTTTAATTTTACTGCGTAATTATTATACATAGAACAAATATTCATTATGTCAGTTGTAGAGTTTAATTAAGCCTATCAGACGCTACAATGATATTTCCAATATCTCTAATAGCTTTCGAGAAAATGAGGAGGAAAGTTATGTTTTGGAAAAAAGATACGGTTTTATATTATTGCGTAATTAGTAGTCATAAAACAAATATTCATAATGACAGTTATATAGTATAATAAGGTCTATCAGATGCTGCAATGATATTTCCAATATCTCTAATAGCTTCCGAGAAAATTAGAACGAAATCAATTTTTTTTTTTTAAAGATACGATTTAATTTTACTGCGTAATTATTATACATAGAACAAATATTCATTATGTCAGTTGTAGAGTTTAATTAGGTCTATCAGATGCTGCAATGATATTTCCAATATCTCTAATAGCTTTCGAGAAAATTATAACGAAAACTATTTTTTGGGAAAATTATACGGTTTAATTTTACTGCCTAATTATTATACATAGAAAAAATATTCATTATGATAATTGTAGAGTTTAATTAGGTCTATCAGATACTGCAATGATATTTCCAATATCTCTAATAGCTTCCGAGAAAATTATAACGAAATCTATTTTTTGAAAATAAGATACGGTCTAATTTTACTGCGTAATTATTATACATAAAACAAATATTCATTATGTCAGTTGTAGAGTTTAATTAGGTCTAGCAGATTCTGCTATGATATTTCTAATATCTCTAATAGCTTCCGAGAAAATTAGAACGAAATCTATTTTTTTTTTTTTAATACGGTTTAATTTTACTGCGTAATTATAAAATATAGAACAAATATTCATTATGACAGTTGTAGAGTTTAATTAGGTTTATCAGATGGTACAATGATATTTCTAATATCTCTAATAGCGTTCGAGAAAATTAGAATGAAATATATTTTTTGGAAAAAAGATATGGTTTTATTTTACTGCGTAATTATTATACATAGAAGAAATATTTATCATGACAGTTTAAGAGTTTAATTAAGCCTATCAGATGCTACAATGATAGTTCCAATATCTCTAATAGCTTTCGAAAAAATGAGGAGGAAAGTTATGTTTTGGAAAAAAGATACGGTTTTATATTATTGCGTAATTATTAGTCATAAAACAAATATTCATAATGACAGTTATATAGTATAATATGGTCTATCAGATGCTGCAATGACATTTCCAATATGTCTAATAGATTTCGAGAAAATGAGGAAGAAAAAAAAAGTGATAGTTTCATTTTACTGCTAAATTTGATCTAAGAACAAATATTCATTATGACAGTTGTAGAGTTTAATTAGGTCTATCAGATGCTGTAATGTTATTTCCAATATCTCTAATAGCTTCTGAGAAAATTAGAACGAAATATAATTTTTGGTAAAAAGATATGATTTCATTTTAGTGTGTAATTATTATACATAGAACCTATATTCATTTTGACAGTTGTAGAGTTTAATTAGGTCTATCAGATGCTGCAATGATATTTCCAATATCTCTAATAGCTTCCGAGAAAATTAGAAAGAAATTTATTTTTTGAAAAAAAGATACGGTTTAATTTTACTACGTAATTATTATACATAGAACAAATATTCATTATGACAGTTGTAGAATTTAATTAAGCCTATCAGATGCTGCAATGATATTTCCAATATCTCTAAAAGTTTCCAAGAAAATTAGAACGAAATCTATTTTTTGGAAAAAAGATATGGTTTAATTTTACTGCGTAATAATTATACATAATACAAATATTCATTATGTCAGTTGTAGAGTTTAATTAGGTCAAGTAGATGCTGTAATGATATTTCCAATATCTCTAATAACTTCCGAGAAAATTAGAACGAAAACTATTTTTTTGAAAAAAGATATGGTTTAATTTTACTGCGTAATTATTAAACATAGAACAAATATTCATTAAGACAGTTGTAGAGTTTAATTAGGTTTATCAGATGCTGCAATGATATTTGCAATATCTTTAATAGCTTTTGAGAAAATTAGAACGAAATCTATTTTTTGGAAAAATGATACGGTTTAATTTTACTGCCTAATTACTATACATAGAACAAATATTCATTATGATAATTGTAGAGTTTAATTAGGTCTATCAGATGCAGCAACGATATTTCCAATATCTCAAATAGCTTTCGAGAAAATTAGAACGAAATCTATTTTTTAGAAAAATGATACGGTTTAATTTTATTGCCTAATTATTATACATAGAAGAAATATTCATTATGATAGTTGAAGAGTTTAATTAGTTTTATCAGATGCTGCAATGATATTTCCAATATCTCCAATGGCTTCCGAGAAAATTAGAACGAAATGTATTTTTTGGAAAAAAGATATGGTTTAATTTTACTGCGTAATTATTATACATAGTTCAAATATTCATTATGTCAGTTGTAGAGTTTAATTAAGCCTATCAGACGCTACAATGATATTTCCAATATCTCTAATAGCTTTCGAGAAAATGAGGAGGAAAGTTATGGTTTGGAAAAGAGATACGGTTTTATATTATTGCGTAATTAGTAGTCATAAAACAAATATTCATAATGACAGTTATATAGTATAATAAGGTCTATCAGATGCTGCAATGCTATTTCCAATATATTTAATAGCTTCCGAGAAAATTAGAACGAAATCAAATTTTTTTTTTTAAAGATACGATTTAATTTTACTGCGTAATTATTATACATAGAACAAATATTCATTATGTCAGTTGTAGAGTTTAATTAGGTCTATCAGATGCTGCAATGATATTTCCAATATCTCTAATAGCTTTCGAGAAAATTAGAACGAAAACTATTTTTTGGGAAAATTATACGGTTTAATTTTACTGCCTAATTATTATACATAGAAAAAATATTCATTATGATAGTTGTAGAGTTTAATTAGGTCTATCAGATGCTGCAATGATATTTCCAATATCTCTAATAGCTTCCGAGAAAATTATAACGAAATCTATTTTTTGAAAATAAGATACGGTTTAATTTTACTGCGTAATTATTATACATAAAACAAATATTCATTATATCAGTTGTAGAGTTTAATTAGGTCTAGCAGATTCTGCTATGATATTTCTAATATCTCTAATAGCTTCCGAGAAAATTAGAACGAAATCTATTTTTTTTTTTTTAATACGGTTTAATTTTACTGCGTAATTATAAAATATAGAACAAATATTCATTATGACAGTTGTAGAGTTTAATTAGGTTTATCAGATGGTACAATGATATTTCTAATATCTCTAATAGCGTTCGAGAAAATTAGAATGAAATATATTTTTTGGAAAAAAGATATGGTTTTATTTTACTGCGTAATTATTATACATAGAAGAAATATTTATTATGACAGTTGAAGAGTTTAATTAAGCCTATCAGATGCTACAATGATAGTTCCAATATCTCTAATAGCTTTCGAAAAAATGAGGAGGAAAGTTATGTTTTGGAAAAAAGATACGGTTTTATATTATTGCGTAATTATTAGTCATAAAACAAATATTCATAATGACAGTTATATAGTATAATATGGTCTATCAGATGCTGCAATGACATTTCCAATATGTCTAATAGATTTCGAGAAAATGAGGAAGAAAAAAAAAGTGATAGTTTCATTTTACTGCTAAATTTGATCTAAGAACAAATATTCATTATGACAGTTGTAGAGTTTAATTAGGTCTATCAGATGCTGCAATGTTATTTCCAATATCTCTAATAGCTTCTGAGAAAATTAGAACGAAATATAATTTTTGGTAAAAAGATATGATTTCATTTTAGTGTGTAATTATTATACATAGAACATATATTCATTTTGACAGTTGTAGAGTTTAATTAGGTCTATCAGATGCTGCAATGATATTTCCAATATCTCTAATAGCTTCCGAGAAAATTAGAAAGAAATTTATTTTTTGAAAAAAAGATACGGTTTAATTTTACTACGTAATTATTATACATAGAACAAATATTCATTATGACAGTTGTAGAATTTAATTAAGCCTATCAGATGCTGCAATGATATTTCCAATATCTCTAAAAGTTTCCAAGAAAATTAGAACGAAATCTATTTTTTGGAAAAAAGATATGGTTTAATTTTACTGCGTAATAATTATACATAATACAAATATTCATTATGTCAGTTGTAGAGTTTAATTAGGTCTAGTAGATGCTGTAATGATATTTCCAATATCTCTAATAACTTCCGAGAAAATTAGAACGAAAACTATTTTTTTGAAAAAAGATATGGTTTAATTTTACTGCGTAATTATTAAACATAGAACAAATATTCATTATGACAGTTGTAGAGTTTAATTAGGTTTATCAGATGCTGCAATGATATTTGCAATATCTTTAATAGCTTTTGAGAAAATTAGAACGAAATCTATTTTTTGGAAAAATGATACGGTTTAATTTTACTGCCTAATTACTATACATAGAACAAATATTCATTATGATAATTGTAGAGTTTAATTAGGTCTATCAGATGCAGCAACGATATTTCCAATATCTCAAATAGCTTTCGAGAAAATTAGAACGAAATCTATTTTTTAGAAAAATGATACGGTTTAATTTTATTGCCTAATTATTATACATAGAAGAAATATTCATTATGATAGTTGAAGAGTTTAATTAGTTTTATCAGATGCTGCAATGATATTTCCAATATCTCCAATGGCTTCCGAGAAAATTAGAACGAAATGTATTTTTTGGAAAAAAGATATGGTTTAATTTTACTGCGTAATTATTATACATAGTTCAAATATTCATTATGTCAGTTGTAGAGTTTAATTAAGCCTATCAGACGCTACAATGATATTTCCAATATCTCTAATAGCTTTCGAGAAAATGAGGAGGAAAGTTATGGTTTGGAAAAGAGATACGGTTTTATATTATTGCGTAATTAGTAGTCATAAAACAAATATTCATAATGACAGTTATATAGTATAATAAGGTCTATCAGATGCTGCAATGCTATTTCCAATATATTTAATAGCTTCCGAGAAAATTAGAACGAAATCAATTTTTTTTTTTTAAAGATACGATTTAATTTTACTGCGTAATTATTATACATAGAACAAATATTCATTATGTCAGTTGTAGAGTTTAATTAGGTCTATCAGATGCTGCAATGATATTTCCAATATCTCTAATAGCTTTCGAGAAAATTAGAACGAAAACTATTTTTTGGGAAAATGATACGGTTTAATTTTACTGCCTAATTATTATACATAGAAAAAATATTCATTATGATAGTTGTAGAGTTTAATTAGGTCTATCAGATACTGCAATGATATTTCCAATATCTCTAATAGCTTCCGAGAAAATTATAACGAAATCTATTTTTTGAAAATAAGATACGGTTTAATTTTACTGCGTAATTATTATACATAAAACAAATATTCATTATGTCAGTTGTAGAGTTTAATTAGTTCTAGCAGATTCTGCTATGATATTTCTAATATCTCTAATAGCTTCCGAGAAAATTAGAACGAAATCTATTTTTTTTTTTATAAATACGGTTTAATTTTACTGCGTAATTATAAAATATAGAACAAATATTCATTATGACAGTTGTAGAGTTTAATAAAGTTTATCAGATGGTACAATGATATTTCTAATATCTCTAATAGCGTTCGAGAAAATTAGAATGAAATATATTTTTTGGAAAAAAGATATGGTTTTATTTTACTGCGTAATTATTATACATAGAAGAAATATTTATTATGACAGTTGAAGAGTTTAATTAAGCCTATCAGATGCTACAATGATAGTTCCAATATCTCTAAAAGCTTTCGAAAAAATGAGGAGGAAAGTTATGTTTTGGAAAAAAGATACGGTTTTATATTATTGCGTAATTATTAGTCATAAAACAAATATTCATAATGACAGTTATATAGTATAATATGGTCTATCAGATGCTGCAATGACATTTCCAATATGTCTAATAGATTTCGAGAAAATGAGGAAGAAAAAAAAAGTGATAGTTTCATTTTACTGCTAAATTTAATCTAAGAACAAATATTCATTATGACAGTTGTAGAGTTTAATTAGGTCTATCAGATGCTGTAATGTTATTTCCAATATCTCTAATAGCTTCCGAGAAAATTAGAACGAAATATAATTTTTGGTAAAAAGATATGATTTCATTTTAGTGTTTAATTATTATACATAGAACATATATTCATTTTGACAGTTGTAGAGTTTAATTAGGTCTATCAGATGCTGCAATGATATTTCCAATATCTCTAATAGCTTCCGAGAAAATTAGAAAGAAATTAATTTTTTGAAAAAAAGATACGGTTTAATTTTACTACGTAATTATTATACATAGAACAAATATTCATTATGACAGTTGTAGAATTTAATTAAGCCTATCAGATGCTGCAATGATATTTCCAATATCTCTAAAAGTTTCCAAGAAAATTAGAACGAAATCTATTTTTTGGAAAAAAGATATGGTTTAATTTTACTGCGTAATAATTATACATAATACAAATATTCATTATGTCAGTTGTAGAGTTTAATTAGGTCTAGTAGATGCTGTAATGATATTTCCAATATCTCTAATAACTTCCGAGAAAATTAGAACGAAAACTATTTTTTTGAAAAAAGATATGGTTTAATTTTACTGCGTAATTATTAAACATAGAACAAATATTCATTATGACAGTTGTAGAGTTTAATTAGGTTTATCAGATGCTGCAATGATATTTGCAATATCTTTAATAGCTTTTGAGAAAATTAGAACGAAATCTATTTTTTGGAAAAATGATACGGTTTAATTTTACTGCCTAATTACTATACATAGAACAAATATTCATTATGATAATTGTAGAGTTTAATTAGGTCTATCAGATGCAGCAACGATATTTCCAATATCTCAAATAGCTTTCGAGAAAATTAGAACGAAATCTATTTTTTAGAAAAATGATACGGTTTAATTTTATTGCCTAATTATTATACATAGAAGAAATATTCATTATGATAGTTGAAGAGTTTAATTAGTTTTATCAGATGCTGCAATGATATTTCCAATATCTCTAATGGCTTCCGAGAAAATTAGAACGAAATGTATTTTTTGGAAAAAAGATATGGTTTAATTTTACTGCGTAATTATTATACATAGAACAAATATTCATTATGTCAGTTGTAGAGTTTAATTAAGCCTATCAGACGCTACAATGATATTTCCAATATCTCTAATAGCTTTCGAGAAAATGAGGAGGAAAGTTATGTTTTGGAAAAAAGATACGGTTTTATATTATTGCGTAATTAGTAGTCATAAAACAAATATTCATAATGACAGTTATATAGTATAATAAGGTCTATCAGATGCTGCAATGATATTTCCAATATCTCTAATAGCTTCCGAGAAAATTAGAACGAAATCAATTTTTTTTTTTTAAAGATACGATTTAATTTTACTGCGTAATTATTATACATAGAACAAATATTCTTTATGTCAGTTGTAGAGTTTAATTAGGTCTATCAGATGCTGTAATGATATTTCCAATATCTCTAATAGCTTTCGAGAAAATTAGAACGAAAACTATTTTTTGGGAAAATGATACGGTTTAATTTTACTGCCTAATTATTATACATAGAAAAAATATTAATTATGATAATTGTAGAGTTTAATTAGGTCTATCAGATACTGCAATGATATTTCCAATATCTCTAATAGCTTCCGAGAAAATTATAACGAAATCTATTTTTTGAAAATAAGATACGGTTTAATTTTACTGCGTAATTATTATACATAAAACAAATATTCATTATGTCAGTTGTAGAGTTTAATTAGGTCTAGCAGATTCTGCTATGATATTTCTAATATCTCTAATAGCTTCCGAGAAAATTAGAAAGAAATCAATTTTTTTTTTTTTTAATACGGTTTAATTTTACTGCGTAATTATAAAATATAGAACAAATATTCATTATGACAGTTGTAGAGTTTAATTAGGTTTATCAGATGGTACAATGATATTTCTAATATCTCTAATAGCGTTCGAGAAAATTAGAATGAAATATATTTTTTGGAAAAAAGATATGGTTTTATTTTACTGCGTAATTATTATACATAGAAGAAATATTTATTATGACAGTTGAAGAGTTTAATTAAGCCTATCAGATGCTACAATGATAGTTCCAATATCTCTAATAGCTTTCGAAAAAATGAGGAGGAAAGTTATGTTTTGGAAAAAAGATACGGTTTTATATTATTGCGTAATTATTAGTCATAAAACAAATATTCATAATGACAGCTATATAGTATAATATGGTCTATCAGATGCTGCAATGACATTTCCAATATGTCTAATAGATTTCGAGAAAATGAGGAAGAAAAAAAAAGTGAGAGTTTCATTTTACTGCTAAATTTGATCTAAGAACAAATATTCATTATGACAGTTGTAGAGTTTAATTAGGTCTATCAGATGCTGTAATGTTATTTCCAATATCTCTAATAGCTTCTGAGAAAATTAGAACGAAATATAATTTTTGGTAAAAAGATATGATTTCATTTTAGTGTGTAATTATCATACATAGAACATATATTCATTTTGACAGTTGTAGAGTTTAATTAGGTCTATCAGATGCTGCAATGATATTTCCAATATCTCTAATAGCTTCCGAGAAAATTAGAAAGAAATTTTATTTTTTGAAAAAAAGATACGGTTTAATTTTACTACGTAATTATTATACATAGAACAAATATTCATTATGACAGTTGTAGAATTTAATTAAGCCTATCAGATGCTGCAATGATATTTCCAATATCTCTAAAAGTTTCCAAGAAAATTAGAACGAAATCTATTTTTTGGAAAAAAGATATGGTTTAATTTTACTGCGTAATAATTATACATAATACAAATATTCATTATGTCAGTTGTAGAGTTTAATTAGGTCTAGTAGATGCTGTAATGATATTTCCAATATCTCTAATAACTTCCGAGAAAATTAGAACGAAAACTATTTTTTTGAAAAAAGATATGGTTTAATTTTACTGCGTAATTATTAAACATAGAACAAATATTCATTATGACAGTTGTAGAGTTTAATTAGGTTTATCAGATGCTGCAATGATATTTGCAATATCTTTAATAGCTTTTGAGAAAATTAGAACGAAATCTATTTTTTGGAAAAATGATACGGTTTAATTTTACTGCCTAATTACTATACATAGAACAAATATTCATTATGATAATTGTAGAGTTTAATTAGGTCTATCAGATGCAGCAACGATATTTCCAATATCTCAAATAGCTTTCGAGAAAATTAGAACGAAATCTATTTTTTAGAAAAATGATACGGTTTAATTTTATTGCCTAATTATTATACATAGAAGAAATATTCATTATGATAGTTGAAGAGTTTAATTAGTTTTATCAGATGCTGCAA